>CAIGRQ010063318.1:0-12424 GCA_903798375.1 Fraxinus sp. D2006-0159 | reverse complement strand
GCCAAAGACAATTTATGCAACTTAGCGTCTGTTTGTTTCTCATTTTTTATTTATAAAAATGAAAAATATGATCGCTATCTATCACATCAAGCCATTAATTTTGAATTTCTATATTATATGTGGGGCCCAATAACAGTTACATTTTTCATTCTCATTCTATAATAATGAAAATCAATCGAAGGCTTAAGCTACTAAAGACAATTTATGCGACTTAAGCTACTAAAGAAAACTAGTTTCAAATTCAAAACATTTTATAAAATTAATAGGGACAAACTACTTTCAAAAGCCTCGTTTTCATCGACTCCAAGAGTTGAGGATAAAAAAGAAAATTGTATGTTAAGACAAATTCTGGGGAGTACAGGCCAATTCATAGAAGGGGGGGTCAAATGTGATGAATAATTTAGTTTTCCTCGAATTCTAACACGATGCTTAAGGTCAGACAAAAGACCAATTGATGAACATGAAGCAAAGGCAGTGAGCATTTTCGCCTTCGTCCAACACTTTCCACGCTACTGCTCTCTCGTAGGAGATCGGTCGACCCATACTCGACATTGCGATGCCACCTTGAAGACAGGCGAATCCCTGCCAAAAGCATAAAATGAGACGATGACTTGAGTTGTTTAAAGAAATGAGAATTTAAAGCAGGAATGGATTCAGGATTCGAAGAAAAATACCTGCTGCATAATCTGTGGAAGCTCGGCGAAGAGTGCCTTTCTTCCATTGTCGTTGAAAATCTTCTCCAGCGTAATGTCTTGAAGTGCCACTAAGGTAGTCTCGAGCATATCGAGTCCTACCTGATTTGCAAATGTGAAAACCGGTAATGCCTGCATGCAGCGTAGAAATGTTTATAATTCCACGAGCCTCAAGAAAATGTAAATCTATGAATGATGATACGTGGTCTCAAAAACAAAGAGAATAAATATGAAACAAATATCGAAACAATCACATTTTTTATCGGACCCATAGCTACTAGACACAAGAACACTAGTTCTCAAAATTCACCGGAGCTTTTGCACATCGCTGGTAAAAATAATCCTTTTTGGACATTCTATTTTTAACAAGAGAAGTTATTGCATATAATTTATTTATTAATTTTTATTTTTTTTTTGTTATAACCGTGGATGTCTGGGCCAGCTTACACGCACCTCGGCTAATCTCACAGGACCCTGAAGTTTACGGCCGAATACTCACCTCAGTAACCCTGAGGGGACTCGAACTTACATATATATACTTTATAATAAGAAAGATAACACCTAATTTATTTATTTTTATATTATTCATCATCCGGTACAAATGCCCAGATTTGTAAGGAAAGAAACAATCAAACATTACCTTCAATGAGCAGCACAACACAGCATCAGAATGATGCCAAAGTGCTTTCACAATCGACTCGCTTCCTTCGCTGCTGGGTTTGAGTAGCTCCACACCTAAGAAAAATCTGTGAAACGCGACGATAAGTTGATAAGGAAAATGAATTTATGACTACAGAGTTCTTTAGACAGATATAACTTTCTTCACTGGAACAAAGTAAAAACACGGTAATACAAGTTTCAAATGTTGACAAAGTGTCCTAAATGTAAGAGAGAATAGTGGGTAGGATAAATAAACTACCTATAGCTTTGGCAAATCCACCGCGTAAGTGTTTGTGCTTCTGGTGTACCAGGTGGTGGCCGCAAACTAGCCTGAGGACCAAGATTAGACGGGGAGAGTGCCAACGCCACCCTCTGAACAGATGAAATGATACTGCGAATGTATTGTCTAGCCATAGCTGCTATATTTTCCTGAAGGTGGATCTCAAATGCAAATTGAAATGCTATTGTCATGACTGATTTTGCACTGCCTAAGTGCCTAGAATAATCACCAGATGTTCTGTTTCCTGCCGGTCCAACTTCGAGAGTCGATGCCAAGTCCAGTGTACGGTTCGGACTAGAGGTATCCTACATTTTTTTTTTTTTTGGATAGTATATCAGCCAAGACTCCTTCAATGTTAACCAATTATATAGCGTACAAAACAGCACTTACTGCTTTAGAATCAAGAGGAATTATGCGAAAACCAGATGGAAGAAGGGGAGCATCATCAGAGAAAGAGGCATCGATTGGCGCAAATATTAATTCCGCGCAATTGCCAACAGCATTTTCGTCCACTCCACTGCAGACCTGATCAACCAATATTACGATGATTATTTGCTATATACAAAATATTTGGAAAAGGGAAAATTGTATAGTATAATTAGGCAACACAGTCCAACACAACAAATGGTTGCAACTGGATTTACAATGACAAAAAATGGACTTATCAGCATAAATCAGTCCTAGATGCATGAATTTTCACTCAGAGGCCTACAACTTACTTGCACAAAGAAGATGTCGCTGGGCATAATCGTGTCTTCTCGAAAATGACTAACATTTTCCAGCCGAACCACTTCCATGAACTGTTTTAAATGAACAAAAAATAAAGCATCATCAAACAGATGATCTCACAGTTGATGTCAAATATCATATAATGATCTTCAGCTGACAACTATTCAACTATGTAAAACCCCAGTTACTTGCCTCCTCGTGCTCAATAGTGTGAGCCAACGGAAGAATAGCCTGCCCACCAAAATATCCAGCTCGAGCCACAGGTAAACTACAAGGACCAGCCGTAAAAGCAGCAGATAAATAGGCATCGATTCCATTGTCAGCCCACTCTGATCGGTGTTCCCTCAGAAACCGTATAAGTATAGCAGGAGGAACATTCTTGACAAAAGCAGAAATAGAATAATAATAAGTTATGATATATGACCAAAAAGAATATCAAACATCCTAAATTTTAAATGAAGAATTCAACAATTAAGTCTTTGAAGCATTGACCATTAATGTTGATCTCAGTGCAAGATTTAGCTGAAGACTAAGAGGATAAATTTAAAGCCCTTCCTTCATTAGTTCTTAATTGTAAACTTAAGTAATGCATCAACTTGAATTACATAATTTTCTTATTATTCCAAACAGAAATTATGGCAAATATTCAATGTACTAGCCTAAAATAACATCATTTTCACAGTCAGTCATATTCCAATTAGGGTAACATGTGTTTGATTAAGGCATTATTCATCCACTACAAAGCAACTGACAGAAAGTAAAACATTAACGCCAATAGACAGAAATTGCAGAGCTAATCTCATAATTAACACATGATGGTAAGCAGATTTTGTACAAAATTGAAATTCTTACTTGTAAAAGCATGGAAGCCTTAGCACAGAGCACTGAAGTGCTCATGGATGGAAATCCATTAGCATAAGCAAGATTTGGGCCCATCAATTTTCCAGGGGACGAGTTCACAAGAACAGCAACATCATCGATGCCATCACTTTCAATCATAGACCAAGCCTCATCCGTGAACCCATTTACAGCTTCATTAAAACCTCTACACAATAAGATAAGTAACTTTCAGTGTGTAGGATAGAGTAGGTTTTTGTTCAGAAATTATCGAGAACTAAGTAATAATATCACTAAAATGGAAAATTGCCCTAGACAGGTATAAGGCTAAGCTCAGCGAAAAAAGGTTTTCCATTTACCGGCTCAATCTTTGACCAAGAGCTCGCAATGCAGCAGGTCTTCTACCCCAGCCGGTGACATTTGGTTGAGAAACTTCCTGGGAAATCTGCCTCAACTGGCGCAAAGCCTGGATAAAAGATTTCAGTCATTTCGGACATTAGATAGGTCGAAAATATTCCATGTGTCCATTATGGACACCATTATGGTGCCAATAAGTTATACGCAACGTGAAAATCAAGGGAGAATTGTTCTTATTGGGGACAAATACAGAAACACAGTCCTACCGCTAACGTGGTCCTCTGAGCAAGCAATGTTGATGACTCATAGAGTGGACGCAACACTTCAGGTACACTCCAAGGCTGAAAATACAAAATGTAGAAGTGTTAAATGGATCGAACTCAAGGAACTGATCATCAAATATAATCAGACGTTTGGCTAGCATACCTCTAAATCCATATGGTCAACTATATGAATAATGGAGCCACCCCCTTCACATGGTCTTATTAGGTATCCACCTGGCAGCATTTCAGCTCTTACAAAATCCTGCACTGGTGGCATGCTAGGACCATTCTGAGTATTGTTCAGTGACCTTTCACATATCTATATGGAGAAATATATATCATATATTAATAATGCATGAATCAAAAAAAGAAATTTAGGGATTTTCCCTCCATTTTGTGTTGTGCTTAAACAGTTATTAAATGCTTACCACGAGGCTACCGTCTTCCATAACAGACGTATAGCGAAGTAACCAGAAGTCACGAGCTGGTGCCAAAGTAGTAGGAGCATAGAGCTGCATGTATAGCAATTCAATGGTTCCACCATTTCCAGTAGACAATACATTGAGGACATCAACAGCTCGGCAATCACGGTACCATGAGAGCCGATCTTTTAGAATTTCAGCAACCTGGATCAAATGTCATAACTTAATATTATTTTGATACTGAAACTTAATATAACAGAAACAAAAATACTAAAGGAATGATAGAACTTGTGTAACTTTTCCTTATGAATATGAAACCAGACGATTTAGAAAATAAAATCAGAAAATCGTGAAAATTTCATTGAATTAATATTATGACAAACTTACTCTTGTAGGCTCTAGAGCCACAAGGCCGCACGCACGTGATGCTATGCCAGTGCAACAATGAGAAATAGTAATGATTCCTATGGAATCCGGACCAGGCTGCACATCAAAAGAACTAACAATTTGAGGATGATGGAATACATGATTAAAAATACAAAGCAAACCTCCAAATATCAGTTTAGAAGAAATCATCTTAAATTAGAAACAACTCTGTCTCCCAGCAAATGGAACGTAGGAGAAACTGAAAAAGAATGAGATAAGAGAAATGCCCGGAAATTGGAAAGAAGACTAAAAACCATTTACAATTAGAATGAAGCAAAGAACATATGAGAAACTTCCACTTTTTTCCTTTTACGTCTTCCTGGGTGAGAAAGAATTGAGTTTTAAATGCAGAAAAAAAAAATTGTAAGGGTGCATACTTTCGTCTAATGAGGGGGAAGGTGTATAACAAAGTGCCAATGGATATAATCCTACAACTATAATACGCATAACAATAAACGAAGCCATTTTCTTGATTCGTCAAGATTTTTCTTGCCCTTCTTAATTTCTTCAAAAAAATGGATATAATGAACGATATAACTTTTAAAAACTGAATCCAAAGAGTGTCATAACCTTCATCCCAGGCATTTGGACCCACTCCACAGCAGTTCCAGTGGCCTTTGATAGAAACTCTGTTAAGGTCTCTTCTGCAATGGACAAAAGTCTGAAAAAATACATTAACAGCATGTTAATTACAGAACAATAGAGTAATAGACGTAAAGAAAAAAGAAACATTTCCACTTACCCTGCAGGACTTGCATCCCTGGGGGGATGTTGAGAAGTCAAGTGTTGTTGACCACTTGTGACCACCGATTCACAACTATTATCTCTGGTGGCAAGGGTTGCCTGCGTCAAAAGGAAAAACAAGCCTATCAAAAAAACGAAACCAAGAATTTCTAGAACAAGCATTGAGTAGTGTAAAGGCGCTTAAATTCCAACTTCTGGCCAGTCTAGCACCAAATATGTCTGATATTGTTCAAAAAATTACCAATTCAGCAGAAGTTAAGGAAAAAAGAATATCCATTTCAAGCCAAGAGTTTGGCTAAGCTTTAAAAAAATGTTTGAAGTTTCAAAACATATTTGGATATGTTACTTTTCTTACTTTAAGAAAAAATAACGTTTCTTTTTCTGAAATTAAGCAAGAATCATTTTTCTTCACTCTGTTCAGTTTGTGGCTAGATCCACCGGAAGAAAGCAACAAAGAGTAGCCTATTTACATTTCTCCTAATTCACAAAAGCCTCGTGAGTCTATTATTTCCCTTCCCGTTATTTTCTCTACAGCCAAAAAGATTAAATTAAATGCTTCCTCCTCCCAGCCACGATGTCTATACAAATGATTACGTGTACTTTCCAGCAATTATAAGGGAAAGAAATTTTCTTTACATTTTGTGTGTGTTGGCGGAAATAGCTATTCTCGTATACCAAGTGTGAAACTTGCTTCTGCAACCTATCATTCTCCTCCATCAATAGCTTATTCATTGCAGTCAACTTCCTATTCACAGCTTGAAGCCGTGATGACTCTTTTCTTTGTTTTTCCCGGCATCTGGATTAAAGAAAAAATTGTTAATAAATCGCGAAAATTAATGAAGTAATCCTTAAAATTATGGTCATTTGAATTAAAGTAAAATCACTATAAATAACGCAGACACAAATCTTTCAAGAGTGTTTTATTATCAACATGAAGCTACTCGCTATTGCCCGTTTTCGGTGTGATGAAGTAGACTATAATCAAGATGTCATGGCTCTGTGTCAGTGCTACTGTATGATAGGCTCAACATAATCGAATGCAAATAAGACCTAACTAGTATGATTAAGTTCAACGCAGTCGAACAGGAATATAATTTTATACCTTCGGTTCTGAAACCAAACTTTGATCTGCTTGGGCTCGATGTTCGAAAGGATAGGGCACTCCCGGATCAACTGCTGCCGGCGCAGTGAACTCGGTTTAGGACACTCATGGTACACCCTTTCCAAAGCCTCAACCTGCTCAGGAGTATACCTCACGTACTTTCCATTATCCATCACCATTTTGCCACCGTCTTTACAGGCCGAAGTCACCGCCATCATCACTTCAAGAAATAAAGATTCACTCAAGAAAATAAAAAGAAAAAAGACTTCTTTTTTTTCTTCTTGTTTTACATGAACATTCCAAAATCATCAAAACCCAGATTTCAAATCTCTAATACTAAATCCAGATATTCTTTTGATTAGTCTTTGTCTTTAGCAAGAAATGAAACCCAATCTTGTGTTTTTCCTAAATTTCTTCATCTGCTGATATTTCAAGAAAAGTAAACAATTTTTTTACTCAGATAATCATAAACCCATACGATCATGTAGCTCTAAGTTAAAAAGTGTGTAGTATATCTGTGTATGTCTTGTAAAAGAATGAGAAATCTATAGAAAACCCACAAACACTAATATATGCATACATGTGTGTACCTGTGACGTTGGTTGGAGGCAAAAGTTGTCGACTTGTTCCTTCAAAAGAACGCAGCGTCAAGCACTAAACACTGATCTTCCATTATCGGATCACGCAGAGTTGTACAGTTCCAATGCACCGAATTTTTCTCCACAAAAACAAAACCCTTTTCTCTATGTATTCAACCTCAACAGGCTGCAAAATATTTCGAGTATATGGGAATAAATTATGTCTATGTATAGGTTGAAGCGAAAGGGAATAGATAGTTTGATAGGCGCGTGTTTGTGTGTTAAGAATGAAAGGGAAAAGAGGGGACAGAAATCAGGAGTGGGAGACCATTTTAAGAGTATATCAGTCGGATGTTCTGCTGTTTGCTTTTTTTTACTCTCTCTTTTTTTTTTTTTTTTGCTTTTGCTTTTGGTTTTGTTTATTGTTTTCTATCATTCTATGTATAAATAGTCCATTTAAAAAGATTCACCTTAGTTTTCAATCTATCATTATTGAAGGCGTGTTTGTAGTAGCTTATGTTTGGCTGCAATTTTGGAAAAATTCATTTTTTCAAACTTCACTTTCAATTCCAAATTCTCCCCGTCAAATGATTTCACCTAAAGAAAAAAAAAATCGTTATTTTTAAATCACACATCCTCCAATAAAACACTATTCAAAAATGTATTTTGACCCAAGAATGAGGCTCAAATAAGGGCTAGATAAGATATACTTTTTTCTTTTTTCATCTGTCATATTATTCAAAATTATCTAATTTAAGGTCGTGTTGAGTTTGAATTTTTTCTTTAATAATGTCCATTACATCAAATAAAATAAGGGCAACAAAATCAAAAAATCACATTGACAAATAGGAAATAGCTCTTGTTTGACAAATTACTTGAACATAACGCTAACATTTGTAGTTCAACAATAGTCACAATCGTAGGCAAATACTGTGTTGTCACGTATGTCAATCAACATTGCACCCCTTAAGAAATATATCAATCAACTTCCTTGTATCTTTGGTCCGTGTTTCAAGAGGGATCGAATGAGATTCAACACTAAAAGCCAGCATACATTAAAGTATGTTAGTATGTTAAAATGGTGTGTGTTAGACAAGTGACACTCAATAACGACTATATTTTCAATTTTAATTGAATTTTAATCTCTATCGAACGGGACATTAACAAGTGAGTGGTGAGCCTAGAAATTACGTAAATGCATAGTTGGTAAATGATCAAATATACAATTGTGTCTATACATATTATGAAACTCACAATTATTATTCAAATAAGCACTTAAATGTGCGATAAATCCCGGTCCAACCCTTCTTTTATATTCTTGTTTAGTAGAGAATTATAGTGTAATACTTGATCACGAAGAAATGAAGTATATATATATATTAAAAAAATTTGATATCATTTTACTTTTTAACTAATGAATAAACTTCGGCAAATGTGCCTATGCGATTCCTTGTCTTTGGGACCTCTCAAGTCACATCAGAATACGACACCGCATTAAAGAAAAACAAATCACCCATCCAGTTTGTTGTGCTTTTTACAATATAGAGTGCTACTTTAGGGGAACTTGTAACTGCACCTTTCATTTATTCCTTTCTTTTTTCTTTTCTTTTTTTTCCCCTTCACTCAGTTAAACTTTTAATAATATGATGATATGATTCCCTTCATTCTTTAGTCTCTATCCGCTCCCCAATTTTTAAAATTTATCCTTTCTTAATTTTATTTTTAATTGTTAATTTTTTTTTTCTACTTTTAATCACATTCTTCGAAAATATCATTTTTCCACAAAATCTATTCTCAAAAAATTTAACAAACATGAACTAGATATTTTAGAGGAAAATTAATAGTTCTTTCTAATTATTACGATTTTGAAATCTCTAAACTTACATTTTCCGTGCACGCAACTCATTTTAGACGAAAGTCGTCGAAAATTCCTTTGAATTTTGTACATTTTCACTTTCGAAATAGTTTTCTTGTTTGTCCATTATATTTTCTTTAAAGGCTTCGTCAATTCTTAACACTGTTTGATCTTCCACTTCCCTACTTGCAAAATTAGGGACCGACCCTTTTTCCAATATTAAAATTTTACTATAGTTTCCAAATTTTCTATACATAATTAGCACGTCAACACCCTTTTTTTTCCCCCAAGTCTATGGTGGGTAAGTACGAAAGAAAAATGGTCCATTTCAAGGGGGAAAAAATTGAATCACTTGTTGAAAATTTGAAGGATTATTTTCTGGTCATATGATTGACTAATCCAATGAGATATATTCAAAGAAGAATTACTCTTTAATTTCAACATTAAACGGCAGTCTTCCTTAAATTCTGCCACTAAAAATAAGAAGTTTGAACATTTGCAATTTTTCTTACCTTAGTTGGATTTCTATTTTCTTTGGTTGGTAATGGCTGAGCGCAGACCCATTCTTTGTGGGGTCTACGGACAGCGCGTGAAGGTCAGTGCTCCTCGCCACCAATTTAATTTCTTACACTTTACTCCATTAATGATAAGTACCTCTAAACTTTTGCCCACGCGAACAACGGATGGCTTGCAATCCACGTTTGACCTTTAGGAAGGAGGGGTATTTTTTTATATCAAAGAAGATTTATTATTTATTCACAAATTTGGTTCATTTTTTTATAATTTATACCTTGTTGATATCAAATTTAGTCCATGTTTGATCTCATTTTTTAAAATTTCTTTTCAATCACACATTATTTAGGTGTTTGATGAGAATTAAAAAAAGATTTTTAGTATATTCTAATAGAAGTTTTTGAAATGTGTTATTGTAATTTTGCGAGACTCATAAAAGATGTTAATATTGATTGTTTGACTTGACTTAAGTTAAAATCTGATTTTAATCAGAAACAAACATGGCATATATGAGATATACAGTTTTTTATCAATTTGTGAACCACATATTTCATTATTTTTATCAAAATTTACTAAAAATTGATTTTTAGCTATACCGAGCAAGTGCTTAACGATGTGCACATGAACTGGTTTTCACGATAAATTGGCAGCACCTATTAGCTACCACTCTCAGGTAGACTAGCAACTACGTGTTTTACTGTCAAACGAGAACATGTAAAAATGGTTTGAATTCGTTGAGTTGTTTTTTTCTTTTTTATTCACGAACGAGAAGTTTAATCAGTAGCGTGTTCTAAAACGTCAAAGTAGTGTTTTCTTTCTTTTTATTTGGGAAATTTATTTTATTCAAAATAAAGTAAAAAATAATTTCTAAAAATTAAACTTTCAGCCGACTCTACAATGATGCTACCAGCCCTATTAAAGGGATTCCTGAATTGATGAAAGATGGACGCCGAAATACGGTCAACGTACGATATTCATAAGGTGAATCGAAATCGACGCGTGGACTGATCAAGTGGGAACACGAAAAGATGTTTGTCAGTGGGCCAGCTAAAGGCGTGGGCCGACAGGTTGTCGTGGTGGCCCATAAAGCGGCGGAAAGAACGAGATCTTGGGGTGTGGAGGCCCAGTGGGTCCGTCTATATTCCACTTGTACGATCCTGCAAATTGATTCGCCGATCAGAAGAAATATTCGGAGCTGTCTCTTTTTAATAAATATATAATTATTATTAATTAATGCTGTTTAATGGCGTAAATATCAGTTTTCTTATTAAGATTAATGGTGATTATCTTTGTGGGCTCCACACTTTACCAAAAGGTGTAGCCAATCCACTTTTGTATAGATCCAACTAGGGATGAAAAAAACCGTCAATCCACCGTCGAAATTATTAATTTGAGTTCATTTTAATTCAAAATCAAACTAAAATGTTTGAAAATAATTCAATTTTCAAACATATAACAAATTTACGAATTCAATTTATACTTCTAAACGTTCACATTTAAAAAGTTTCAATTTTTAAGTTTAATAGTTTGATTTCATACTGATATGTTTTTAACTCTTTATTTCTTTGAAAAATATTGTTTTTATGCAGTTCAAATCGTAGTTTGAAATCAAACTAGTTAGAAAGAAATGATCTTTGTTTGAAAAATGAAATGGTTAGGTTTTTAGCTTAAAATTGTTTGGTTTGAAAATAGTTCAAAAATCGTCTAAAACGAATCGTGTTTACCCTTAAATCTGATCAAGAATTTGAAGTTTAGTTTTCAAATTTTAGTTAAAAATGATCGATTCACCCCATGTAGACATGCATGGTACAATCCGACATGAATGAGGCCTATGGTCTATCTCGAGGTATAGCAAACATAGAAAAATCGTATTAAGGTTGTGATTGATGGATATTATTGAGAAAAAATATATTTTAAATAGTAATATGATAAGAAATATGTGGTTAAAATTATTGATATGATGAAAAATATTATTTTATTGAAAAATGGATAGTTGAAAATGAGTTTTGAAAGAATATATTTAGTAAGAATGTGTGTTAAATAGGGCTAAGTTTAACCTTTGTTATATTTTTATTTTCATTCTTGAACTAACTCCAACATTCTAAAAGTATAGTTTGAGGAACGGCTCATATAAACCATTTTGACTCGAGTGAGACCTTACACCGTACCGTCCATGCCGCTCCAACGATAACCATTACCAAGCGTGTGATTTTTTATTTTTATTTTTTCATATAAGAAAAATAACATGTCCTAAATATGTTTAAAATAAATAATAAAAAAATAGGTTTTTATTGTATGAACATTGACTCTATCAACTGTACCAAGCATATCCCAAAGAATGGAAGAGAAAATAGGAGGCATGAGAAAATTAGTTATTATTATTATTTTAGGGAAAAAAAAATCATAAATAAGGTGTATAGTTTATACAAATTCAAAAATCAAGTTTATAGTTTAAAAATCCAAAATTCAGGTATTTTGTAATTAATTAAAAATATTTATTAATTAGGTCACAATTATACCATTAATGGTCACAAATACATAATTATAGGTCACAGCTTTTCTACCAGTCACATATTATCAAATTAATTGGTCACAAATTATTNAAAAAATCATAAATAAGGTGTATAGTTTATACAAATTCAAAAATCAAGTTTATAGTTTAAAAATCCAAAATTCAGGTATTTTGTAATTAATTAAAAATATTTATTAATTAGGTCACAATTATACCATTAATGGTCACAAATACATAATTATAGGTCACAGCTTTTCTACCAGTCACATATTATCAAATTAATTGGTCACAAATTATTTCGAGGTCACAAATCAAAAAATTGATAGGTCACAGATTATTTCGATGTCACAAATCAAAATTTTTAGAGGTCACGGATTATTTTACGGACACATATCAAAAATTTCTTTAATCACAGTTTGTTCATCGATCAAAATTTGTTTGTCGATCACATATT
>CAIGRQ010063269.1:0-21979 GCA_903798375.1 Fraxinus sp. D2006-0159 | reverse complement strand
ATCACTAATAATTTTGGCCATATAAAACTTTGAAAGTTAAATTATCTTACTAAAAAAATTAAATGAGCCAGTTAAACGAGCATTAAATTTCAAAGTATTACATTTTTGGGTTCAGTTTGTGAAGTTATTGAGGTCACAAAGGATATGGCTTAGACAGCTTTTCATATGTTATGGTAGCAGTAAGAGGAAAGGGATTGTCTGATTGTGTTTGTTCCTCTTGATCATTTAACAACTGAGATGGGTGAAGTGAAGTGGCCTACTAGCATATGAAGTCTTGGAGGTGTGTTGGAGCCATTTTTACTCTGTTTGATCTTCAAGGTAAATGTGTATAGGACCCTGGTTCCTACTGGGGACTATTATCAGGTTCATTAGCCTCATTTGTTTGAAAACTAGGTGGTTCAAGAACAACCATGTCTGCTATATGGAGATTAATGGTATTGTGATGAGAGGGCAGGTTGGTATTGGAAATAACATGATCTTTGGTATAACTGAGCTCATTGGGGCTTGGCAAAGAGTTACGACAACTTATATCTTTAATTTTGAATGGAAAAACAGCTTCTGAAAGATCACATTTCAAGAGAGAAAAACTTTTCCATTGTCAAAATCTAGTAGTTTATAATCCTTTAGTGCCAAAAGGGTAACCAATGAATATACACCTCCTGGCCCTAGGATCAAATTTATGTCTTCCTTGAACAAGAGTAGTGGCAAAAGCCAAACATCCAAAAACTTGGAGATGATCATAGTTTGGTTTAGTTTTGAAAAGGATTTCAATAGGGCTTTTGTGACTTAACAGAGGAGTGGGAGTTCTATTTATCAAATATACAGCTGTTAAGACACGATGATTCCAATATTTTATAGGAATGCCACTTTGAACCTCAATGCTCTTGCCACATTTAAAATGTGTTAATGTTTCCTCTCTACAGTGGCATTTTGTTGTGGTGTTTCCACACATGTTGTTTGATGTATAATCCCCTTTTGTAGGTAAAAATCTTTCACGATGAACTCCCCTCCATTATCAGTTCG
The DNA here is from genome assembly GCA_903798375.1 of Fraxinus sp. D2006-0159. Lineage (NCBI taxonomy): Eukaryota > Viridiplantae > Streptophyta > Magnoliopsida > Lamiales > Oleaceae > Fraxinus > Fraxinus sp. D2006-0159. The sequence continues at coordinate 20,956 of CAIGRQ010063269.1, read as the reverse complement.
AATGATTTTTATTTTAGTTTCAAATTGATTTTCTACCATAGTGCATAAATGTTGCAATGTAGTGGTGGCTTCTGATTTCAGTTTCAACATGTAAATCCAAGGGCATCTACTGAAATTATCCACTATAGTTAAAAAATATTTAGAACCATCAAGACTAACTTCATTGCAAGGGCCCCAAATATCACAGTGTATTAGTTCAAAACAAGCTTTGGTTTTGTGTTGAATATCAAGGAAAGGCAGCCTGTGTTGTTTTGCTAATGGACAAATAACACAAGGTTGATCATCATGTGTCTTAAGGTAAGAAGAATGACCCAGCTTGTAATGCCAGAGGTCAAACATTTTGCATTATTAACGGAAGTAGGAATATTGTTTTTCAGGTTGTTCTTGGCCAAGGCGTTTGATAGTGCTAAAGGAGAGACATCCTCTTGCAACATATGGTAGAGCCCTTGCTTCACCTCACCCATTCCAATTGTTGTCAATCTCAAGAGGTCCTGAATATAAACAACAATCAGAGGAAAAAATGAGGCAACAGTTTAGTTCTTGAGCCAATTTCTTGGCTAAGATCAGGTTGAAAGAAAAATGAGGAACACAGAGAACATCACTGAGCATGAGTGATTTTGTAATTTTAGTTGTACATATGTGGGCAATAGGTACTACTTCCCCGTGGGTAGAGCAACTATGGATGAGACATTAGCTTGAATGGAGTGAAACAAAGACTTGGAACAGATCATATGATCTGTTGCTCCTATATCTAAAATCCATGGAATGTCACAAGTTTAGGAGGTTTAGAGGAAAAGGCAGACAAAGAACATATACCAGACATCTTATAATCAACGGAGGAGTGTAGAGGCATGCTTTGAACATTGTTGGCTGAATGGGTGGAAATTTGAGTGCTAGGGGCAGATTTTAAGAGTGCCAAAAGTTGTGAATACTGCTCCTGAGTTAATGACATCTGAGATTTCTCTTCTACATTTTCCTGATCAGAATCATAATTCGCGATGGGCCTAGCCTTCCTATCTGACTTGTGGTTTGCTGGATATCCATTTAGTTTATAATATTTCTTGGCTGTGTGTCCAGGCATTTGACAAACACACAGGCCTATCTGTGTTGGCCTTGAAGCACCTTTTCAGAGAATGCCCTGGAATCTTACAGTAGGTACAATAGTACCTATCTTTCTTTCGTGATCCACTAGATTGGTTCTCAACATTGCTTCTGCTTATCAAGGCCACAGAGTTATTGCTCAAACTGGTTGTGGATATTTCTCTCCTTTACTCCTCTTGTTGGACAATTGAGTATACTTCATTTAGGCTGGGAAAGGGCTTGATTAACAGAATTTGAGCCTTTATCCCTTTGTAAGAGTTATTAAGACCCATCAGAAATTTCATTTCCCAATCTCTTTGCTGATTTTCAATCACAACTTTCAAGCTTGCACAAGTGCAATTAGGAATGGACTCATAGTTCAACAATTCAAGTAAGGTTTTTAGTTTTGAAAAATATACACTCACAAAATCCTGGTTTTGCAATAAGGTTGTACCTTGTTTCACCTCAAAAATCCTTGGTGCATTTTGTTGAGCAAAACGTTGCTCCAATTTCAGCCATAGTTGGTGAGTAGTCTCTGCATAAATTGTGTTGCATTTGATGATATCTACTGCCATTGTATTTTGTATCCAAGTTATCACTATATCATTACATCGCAACCAATGTTCCATTAGAAGATCATTGATCGATTTTTGGAACACCTTAGAAGACTTGCACTACTTAAAAGAACTAATTTGTTGAGTATCTTATATCAGGGAGCAATGGTGTTGATCAATATCTCGTGAACTTTATATTGACCATGATGTCCAAATATAGTGAAAACTTGCATTAATTTATTTTCATGAGGGTACGAGTGCACATAAAATGAAACGTGCTCGAAATTAATTTAAACGACACTTAGCCATTAAAACGGTAGCATTCCCATTGGATCATAAGTCTCGATTTTATTCCAATTGTCAAAACTTGCATTTGTTCATTTTTATAAGAGTGAACATAATGTAAAACGAACACATAATTATTTAAAATGACACCTAATAATTTAAATCAACAGCATACCCATTCTGGTTCACGGGTTCCTAATTTCATTTTAAATGTAGGGAAAATATTCATTAATTCTCGTGTGTATATGAAGGAATATAAAGTGAAACATACACAAAGGAGGAGCAGAAGAAGGAGGGAGAGAAGAAGAAGGAGAAGGAGGAGAAGGAAAAGTAGGAGAAGAAGGAGAAGGAGTAAAAGGGGAAGAGAAGGAGGATGAGGAGGAGTGAAAGAAGAAGAAGAAGAAGAAGGAGGAGGAGAAGGATAAGGAAGAGGAGGAGAAGAAGAAGTAGAAGAAGTTAGGGTTTGAATGTGAGTTTTGGGCTTGGATGTGGGTATAGAATGTGAGAATAATGAAAGTGGGAATTTGGTAAATGTTAATTTTCCCTAGGAAATTTTAGACATTTCGAGGTGAAGAGTATTAATGACTTCTTAACAAATAATAAAATAGATTAAGACAATAAGATAAAAAATTATTGAGTGAATTCCTTTTCACCGAAAAATTTGAAATTTTGGTTGACTAGACTTTAACCAAAATTCACAAATAACTATTTATCTTGTTTGGATTCTCTCTCTCACACTGCACATTTAAGGTGGGTTATTCTCTTTTGAGAACAAAATAGCCAAAATGATGATTTTCTTACAAACAGAATTTCATAACTTCCTCCCCTTGAGAACAAAACAACCAAAAGAGATTTTTTTCTTTTAAACAAAAAGCCAAAAGTCCAAAGTTTTATGTCAAATTTTATTAGTCAGAGGATGATTAGCACACATTTAGCTCAACTTTTATTAATTTTTTTTAAAGAGCTTCTTAAATAAGTTAGAAGTGTTCATTTTCATCAAAAAACTCTTTTAATAGGCTTCATTTAAAAAAAAAAAAAAAAATTATCCGAAGAGATTCAAAAACAACTTCTTAATTAAAGAAAAAACTTTTGACTTTTCAAAAGACTACCAAATGGATCCTTAATATGAAAAAGAATGTGAATAAACGTTGAAGTGAATTAAAAATGGTTGTTCATAACAAGTTGGTTCCTTATCTAATAAGAATCAAGATTCTAGCTAAGTATTCCTTCATTCTCTTTTGATCTTCAATAATTTCCCTGAATCAGGGTATTAGTAAGAAAAGCTGCTATTGTCACGCATCGAATTATTCAACACATAGAATATATTCTTCTCCAATTTCATTTTCATATATCTTGCCATATGAGCTTTGAAATCTCGATAGCCCACTGAACTCCAAGCCTCCATTATTTACCCTCCGACCTCTAGCAATATGTACGACAATCCTAGAGATCCCTTGTATCTCCATCATTTTGAACAACTAGGTTTGTTTCTTATTACTCAATAATTGACATAGGGCAATTATCCTCTTTGAAGTCATGCCATGCTCATAGCTTCACAAAGAACAAGGATGGCTTTGTAGATGGATCTATCACGAAACCATTAGAAACATCCACCAGTGAACACAAGCAATGGACTCGTTGCATTCTCCTTGTCAAGGGTTGGATCTCAACACCATTTCGCCAAACAATACTCAAAGTGTGATGTACAATGATAGTGCCTTCAAAATCTAGGAATTGAAATAGCATGTCATAGTGTGCACCTTTTTCACGTTGAACAAAAATCCATGAGCGCATTCAATGAGACATGAACATTGGTGAGTACTACACAAAATTAAAGGGGTTGTGGGATGCCCATGATAATTCCGTTTCACATTGTGATGGTGACATCGCAAAGAAATTGCAGGAATACCAACAAACAAAACGTACTACTCGATTCCTTATGAAACTCAACCCCGTTAATCCTGGAGCTCGAATAAGGAGTGCTCTAATTTAGATTGTATGAATTTTGCAAGGGTGAGGACTTTGGATAGCTTGATGAACTGTTAACGAGAAACTTGCTTAAGCCCATACCTTTCTTTGCGAAGCTTGCATATACGTGTATTCCCTTTTCGTCCAAAACTAGGAGGCCACATGTAAACTTCTTCCTCCAAATCTCTTTGTAGGAAAGCATTGCTAGCATACAGTTGCCAAATGTGTCAATTCATGGTAGATGCAATAGCTAGGAGTAGGTGAACAGTGAGAAGCTTGACAATGGGGGCAAAAGTCTCATGATAATCAAAACCTTCAATCTGATTATAACCTTTCGCAACCAAGGATGCTTTATTTGAAGGCAATAGTGCCGTCAGGGTTGGATTTCATCTTGTAGACCCATTTGTAACCTACGTGGTTCTTATTTGAAGGTAAAGGTTGAAGAGACCAAGTGCCATTATCATGGAGAGCACAGTTTTTTTTTGTCCATGGCAAGATACCATATAAGATCTTTAACGCCTCGGGCAAAGGAGGTAGGTTCTTTGAAAGCTGAAATGGAAGTAGGTAAAGCATGATAGAAAGGAGAAATTCTAGCATAAGTAAAAGAACATGAGACAAAAGGGTGAGGAATACCTGTGGAAGCAGTCAACAGCAAGTGAGATGACAGTAGGGAGCGAGTGGGCAAATAACCTTCTACATGATACCGTTGAGGATAGTTTGGTGTTCATGTAGGTCATTGGATTCTGATCTCAGGTGTAGGAGAATCAGATGAAGAGTCAGGCTATGCCGCGATGGCAATGTCCAAGGTCGCTGCATCTAAAAGAGAAGTCTGGTCGCAATGGTAAGTGGGAATTGGGGTCTAAAGGTGTCACAACGGGAAAAGTTGGTGACGTGGTGGTTGATTTCAAGTGTGGAATGTGCATAGTTGATTGACTTCGCGATAGGCAGAATGGGATTTGCTGGTATACTGACAAAATGTGGGCAATGCAGCAAGTAAAATAGCCATGTTGGTTGGTTCCCAAGAATTTGGTGTGAAAGGTGAAGTGGATGGGAGTAGTGGAAGCATAAGGAAAAACATGTTCACGAAAAATGTGTCTTAAGAAATGAAAACTTCTGGTGGCTAAATCATATACTCGATAACCTTTGGTAACACAAGGATAACCAAGGAAGATGCAACAAAGAGAACGAGCATCAAATTTGCTTGGTTTGTTGTGATGTGTAGAGGCAAAGCATAGACAATCGAATATATGTAAATGATCATAAGTGGGTCTTTTGTGAAAGATAACATCAATAGGTGTTTTACCATGAAGAACAAGGGTTGATGTACGATTGATGTTGAGAAACTAAGCTAAGTCAANTTTGTCAGAGAAAAAGTACAGTCGGGAGAAATAGAAACACCATTTGTTCGAAGCAAAGACCAATTGGCGGACATCTTTACAAAAGCACTAGACAAAAATAGTCATCTTAATATTCTTGGCAAGTTGGGATCAATCAATTTATATGAACCCAACTTGAGGGGGAGTGTTGAGAAACTAAGCTAAGTCAAGACAAACCATTGCCTCAGAAAGTTATTCATCATTGGCTGACACTTAATGCTCAAGGTCAAGAAACAGTATCTGCACACTCAGCCTCAGAACATTTATTCATCACAGGCCTAAATCAGGAAAGAGGGAGCAGCTAGTGTAAAAAGCCAACTCAACCTCAATCCATTTTTGTATAAGTCAACAGAATCAGCAGACAATAGGAATAGGACCGTTGCTTGTAAATCTTATATACGCAACCTCATTCATCTAAAGCCAACTCTATTTTATCCCTTTTTTGTATAAGTCAACAGAATCAGCAGAAAATAGAAATAGGACCGTTGCTTATAATCTGATATAAGCAACCTCATTCATCATTTGTAAATTAGAACTCATTCAATAAAATACAGTTCATCATGTTTACACATTTCATCAATTGACTACGTAAGTTCCGATAAGGGTAGTATCACCCCCAAAATGTTTTGAGAAGGTTGGCTTGGAAAAGTAAGGCATGGGCTACAGAGTAATGTCTTGTTGTGGAGTCAAGACACAACTAGTTTAGTGAATGATTCCTTTAGTCTGATATGTACTTGGAATGGCAAATTCAAGTTATTATCAATATGAATGATTTTAATACAAGAATCAAATTGGATTTCAACAACGTTTATAAAGGTAAATAAAAATCTCTAGCTTTAGATTTTGTAAGCAAGAGTACATCGAGAAAAGTCATCTACGCTAGGAAGAAAATATTTTGCCACTTGTAAAGTTGGAACATGATAACCATCCGAAATATCAACGTGAATTAACTTAAAACAAGATTTGTATTAATAGAATTGGAAGGAAAATGTTACTTAGTTTGTTTAGTAATTGGACAAATAGAACAATCGTTGACAAATTGAGATTTAATAGGACTTGAGCACAAGGATATACGCCTTGCATGCTTTTATTGGAGGGTGACCAAGGCATTATAGGCAACGAAGACACGACATCCAATATCCTTTGAAGTATCCAAGTAGTAGAGTCCAGCTTAATCAATTCCCATCCCAACCGTCTTCCCTGAATGTTGGTCTTGTACAAAACAAAGGCTGTCGGTAAAGATTAACATGAAGAGTTTTGAGTCAATTTGGCTACAGATATTACATTGAGTTTGAAGAAGGAACACAAAACACATTATAAAGAAGAAAAATGAATTATATGTGTTACTTGAGCAAGGGTATGATTTGGTAAAGAAACATAATAATTGGTGACAAGTATGATGAAAACATTGAGATGAACAAACCATGTGTTCAGTGGCTCCTATGTCAAAGATCCATCGAATACCCTTACCATATATGGGAGAGCTAGGAAGAATACATAAAAAAATTACTTACCATTGACATTTGATTGACACGATATGGGAGAGCAAGGAAGAATACCCAAAAGGTTCAAACAATGAGTTCAAGCAGATCATGATATTGATCAATGGTAAGATGGATCATTTTAACTTTGTCAGATTTGGAATCCATGTGATCAGCTCTGGAAAAAGAGTTTGAGGGACCTCTCTTATCCCTTTGAACATTTCTTAGCTTGAGTTTGCACAAACGTCGATGGTATGACCCTTGTAGCTACAATGATCACACTAAAGATGTTGATGATAGTTTTCAATAGTATGTCCAACAAGGTTGCAATGATCACATTTGAGATATGAATTTCTTGGTGAATAATTCATTTTGGAATTTGGAGGTCCATTTTTTGACAACAAAGACAGCATCATCCGGTGTTTTCCTAATCACCTGTGAAGGGATGTTTCGTAATTTTTAATATTGAATAAAGTGGGAAAATATCAATCAGACAACTTACCCAATTGGTATCATGATTTAATTTAAATTTCTCTTAAGGAGATGTCATGTGTTTGAATCCTAGGAACGTGATAGAAATCTGTGAGGAGGTGAGAGGGAAGATACTTTCCCAAAACAGATAATATGTAAGAAAACGGTCGGACACGAGGCCTAGGTCATTAAAAAAAAATACGCATTTTTTTGTAATGACCTACGAATCGTGTTCAAGTTATTATATCATAATATACCGTTTGCTTTTGGAGAGCTTAGCCCATCTTACCCTTTACAAATTGTTATTACTTTCTCAAGATTCAAACTCAAGACATCTGCCTCATGAGAAACTTGTCCAATTGGTACTGAGATTGAACTTAAATTTCTAATAAAACAGAGGTCTTAGGTTCAATCCTAGGATGCGATAGAAATTGATAGTAGTAAGATGAGTTGGACTCTCCGAAAGCGGACATTACGTATTATATAACAGCTTGAGCACATGACTCGAATTGTAACAAAAAATGCAATTTTTTTAGTAACAAATCAGGCCTCGTGCCCTACCGTTCACTTACATATTGTCCGCTCTGGAAAGGCTTCTGCTCCTCTTGTTCCTTCACAGATTGGGCGTGATGTTGAGACACATGAATGTCAACCACAGGCTATTGTGTTTTTATTAGGCTTTCCCCATATTTTCTTGGAAAACGAAGAAGCAAGCAACCGTCTTCCGCTCAAGTGTAGAGGTAGAATATCGTTCTATGGCATTTATTTGTTGTGAGGTCACCTCGCTCCAAAACATTTTACATGATCTTGAAATAAAGTATTCACAATCAATTAAGCTATTTTGTGATAATCAAGCCACTCTACGCATAGCTTCTAATCCGATTTTTCATGAATGGACAAAACACAGAGAAATTGATTCACCTTGTTCAAGAAAAAGTACAAGCCGGGGTAGTCAAGCTATCCAAAGTCCCTTGCACACTTCATACGATCCAAATTAGATCACTATTTATTTGTCCAACACCATGGACTAACCTTTGCCGTTCTCCTTGTCTATGTGGATGATATTATTTTGGCACGTAATAATCTCCAAGAAATTGAAGGAATTAAAGCTCATCTCATGTAGCAACTTAAGCTTAAGGATCTTGGTAACTTGAATATTTTCTAGGCATAGAGATATCTCGATCCAAAAGAGAAATTGCTATTTTACAAAGGAAATAATGCACTTGAAATATTAAAAGACCTAAGTACTTGACAATGAAGCCTGTCAATTCTCCAATGAAACAAAAAATATCTCTTAGTAAGGAAGAAGTCAATTGCATTTAAAATCCTTCTTCTTATTGAAGACTTGTTGGACAAGCCTTGGTTTATGCCGTTGACATTCTCAATCAAATTATGGACAAGCCTTGAGTTCCATAACTAGTAGCAGCACAACAAGTTCTACGCTACATAAAGAACACACTTGGACAATGTATCTTTCCATCATCCACAAGCTCATTGCAGCTGAATGCCTTTTATGAAGCGGATTGGGCATGATGTCGAGATACACGAAAGTCAACCACATGCTATTGTGTTTTTATTGGGAGAACCCTCATTTCTTGGAAAACCAAGCAAGCCATCTCGTCTCCCACTCAAGTGTAAAGGCAGAATATTGTTCTATGGCAACTGTTTGTTGTAAGGTTACTTGGCTCCAAAACATTTGACATGATAAGAATTCACAGCCAGTTACACTATTTTTGATAATCAAGCCACTCTACACATAGCTTCTAATCCGATTTTTCATGAACGGACAAAACACGTAGAAATTGATTGTTACCTTGTTTGAGAAAAAAGTGTAAGCTGGGGAAATCAAGATTTACTATATATCGACATTAAAACAATCTGCCGTCATCTACACTAAATCATTGGCTATACCACAAGCGGTAAGGGATCCATGAGAAATGGGAAGACGTGTATGGAAGCTTTACAAATCTTTGTATGGGCTTAAGAAAGCTTTCTATCAATGGTTCATCAAGCTATCCAAAGTCCTCACTCTTGCCCACTTCATACAATCCAAATCAAATCACTCCTTATTCGTCTGAAACCATGGTACTTCCTTTACTGTTGTCATTGTCTATGTGGATGATAATCTCCAAGAAATAAAGGTATTAAAGCTCATCTCATGCAACAAGCTTAATGATCTTGGTACTTGATATATTTTCTGGGCATAGGGATATATCAAGCAAAAAGAGGAATTGATATTTCACAATGGAAATATACACTTGAACTATTAGAAGACATAGGGTAAGTGACAGTAAAGCCCTCCAATTCTCCAATGGAACAAAATTTATCTCTTAGTAAGGAATAAGGTGATTACATTGAAAATCCTTCTTTTTATCGAAGACTTGTTGGGCAATTAATTTACTTAACTATTACAAGGAATTTTTGTCTTTCACATTCTCAGTCAATTTATGGACAAGCCTCGAGTTCAACACCTAGTAGCAACACAACGAGTTCTACGCTATATAAAGAGTACACCTGGATAATGTATCTTTCTCTCTTCCACAAGCTAATTGCAGTTGAATGCCTTTTGTGATGCGGATTGGGCGTGATGTCCACGAAAGTCAACCACATACTATTGTGTTTTTATTGGGCATTCCCTCATTTCTTGGAAAACCAAAAAGCAAGTTAATGTCTCCCGTTCAAGTATAGAGGCGGAATATTCTATGGCAGCTGTTTATTGTAAGATCACTTGGCTTCAAAACATTTTACATGATCTTGGAACAAAGCATTCACAATCGGTTAAGCTATTTTGTGATAATCAAGCCGCTCCACACGTAGCTTCCATTTTGATTTTTCATGAACGGACAAACCAAATAGAAATTGATTGTCACCTTATTCGAGAAAAGTACGAGCTGATGTAGTCAAGACTGATCATATATTGACATCAAAACAACCAACAGACATCTTCACTAGATCATTGGGTGTGCCGTTAAGTGTATTTTTGCACAATTATTTAATACCTAAATATGCTTATTATTGATAAAAATGATCGAATTTCTATTCACAATTATGTAATTATTACTTTTGTGGGTAAAAATCATCCAAACGAAAGAGAACAAGACACAATGAGGAAAATGGACTAGAAGTGTGCAAAATTGTGAATATGGGGACCAAAGTGAGCAAAGCAGAAGCTGAAGGATCTTGGATGCAATTTATGAAGGGCATAATTGATATAAAAGTCAAAAATTGAGGACCAAATTGTATAATATCAAAGTTGAGGGACTTGACGTGCAATTACTATGCGCTACTACGGCGCTACTTTTAAAAGTTGGGGATGATTTTAACTATTTTGTATAATTCCAGGGACTAAAGTGCAAAATCTGAATTAATTGTAAGGTTTTAAATAGTGGACCTGGGACGTGCAGCAGTGTTCTTCTACTCTTATTGGGTTTTTTTTTTTTTCTTTCATTTTCTTTTCTTTTCCTTTTCAATTCCTTGGTATTTTGGGGTTGTAAATCAAAGAGCACAAGGAGAATACACTTAAGAACTTGGAGAAATATTTTGGAAAATCAAGGCCAAGCTTCAAAACAAGGGTTTCATCTATAGCTTTGTGTTTTCTCAATTATTTTGCCATATTTATAATCTATTATTGTAAATATTCTCCTTTTTATTATTTGTATAAAATAAGCTAATTGATTGTGTTGGGATTCGTGGTATTAGTTTAACCTAACTTTTAATTAATTTTAATATTTGCTCTTTAATTTTATTTTAGTTATTTTCATATGTTTCTACTATTGTATTTCATGCATTTTCATTTATGTGGCCAATAGATGATTGTATTTAGTGATTTGTACATCGTTCGGAGAAGATTATGCATTTTAGACCAAATAGTAGAAACTCTAGGTTTGTTTAGTGGATAGAGTTATACCACTAGCCCTAGGTGACCCCATAGAGCTATTTTCACAGATACTTTAATTGGATTGTTTGGTTTTAATCGATATAGATTTATAGTAGGTTAACCAACCAATTAGGGCTAATTTCACTAGGGAGAGGTAATTAGCTAAACTTGAAAAAGCGGGTCTAATATAGTAAGTAATTTATTAATTGGCGTGTAGAGAAATTAATTAGGCGATGATTAAGCGAAACCATGAATCCCAACCACGTTTTCTCTCCGAGATTCTCAAGTATTTGTGTTTTTCTTATTTTGTAGATTTTTAGTTTATTTACCACTTTTCAAATCTTATGTTTAATTGTATGTTTCTTTTGATCGTTAGAATTAAATTGATTAAAGTCGTGTAATCTAAAATATACATTCCTTGCGGAATCAACAATCCGGACTCTGAAGGACACTTTATTACTTGAGCGCGACCCCTACACTTGCAGTATAATTTTAGCGAACATGTGCCATAGTTTTCAAACCTCCCCAGCAAGTTAGGAATGATCAACATCTATTCTAACTTGAGGGAGAGTGTTAAGAATCACGATTCTAGCTAATTATTCCTAGGTTCTCTCTTCATAAAATAATATGATTGTTTGGCCCATTTATTTTATTTTGTTTGGGTTAAATGTTTAAGGGATTAATAGCCAAAAAAAAAACCCCCATTTACGATATATCCCCTACCTATTGAAAATCGTAGAAAACCCTCATATTTGAAACATTTTGTGCGAAAAGCCCCAATACCGTCAGTTTTTCCAGTTAAAACAGTAAAAATTTAAAAGTAATAATTGCAATTTTAGTATAATTTTAGTATCCAAACTTTTTATTCTTTTACAAATTATACCCAAAATTTTTTATATACAACCCACAATTCCAAGCCTTTAAAATTTTATTTTCCACCCCTTGACATCTCCGGCACTTTAATGGCCCGTTCCAAAACAGACACAACCTTTTCAAACCTCCCCAAATTGCTGTTAATCACCTTGACAATATGCAAACTCATTGCCAAATCCAAGCTCGGATCTCCCTCAACCGCACAGCTCTCAAAACACTTCGTTGCCCTCAACGCGTAGTCAAGGGCCTTGGACAGTAGCGGATCGGAGAAGAAGAATAAAGATGAGAAAGCGAAAGAGAGGGACAAAATTGGCAGGGCCCACAACTCACATTGTTGAAATTAAAGAACCATCTGATCACGCGGGCATTGTTTTAAGGTAGGTTGGTATAATGCAAGTTGAACTACATATGTATATAAGAGAGAATTGGTAATTAGAGAATGATTAATGGAGATTAATGGGGTTTAATTACTTAATTAATAAGATTAATAAATGGCACCATTCTCAACTGTTTGCTGGTGGGGATGGTGGCTGATTGACTTTAGATAGATGGTGAGCCAAAGGAGTAGATCTGATGCAACAACAACTTTTGGCTTAGGTTACAACTGGTTGTACTTTTGACCTCTATTTCTAATTAGATAAATTAATTTTGGGGAAGAAGATGAAGTGGGGTGGGCGGAATAAGTTTTAAAGGTTTGTGATTGTCGGTAGTATAAAATTTTTTTGGGTATAATTTGTAAAAGAATAAAAAGTTTGAATACTAAAATTGTAATTATTACTTTTATATTTTGACATTTTTGCTATTTTTAACGAAAAAGCTGACGGTAGAGGGTTTTTCGAACAAAAGGTTTCAAATATGGGAGGTTTTCTGCGACTTTCAATAGGTAGTATAAGTCACAATTTGTTCATCGATCACAAATAAAAAATTTATAAATCTAAATTTATTTACCGATTGCAAATTACAAATATTATAAATCACAACTTATCATACAGTCAAAAAATTTCAATCAGAAACTTTGTCACATATTATTTATTGATCACAAATTACAAATTTTATAAGTCACAACTTATTTCAATGTTACAAAACATCAAATTAATTGACCATAAATTATATTTAGGTCATAAGTTATCAAGTTATTTGTCACAAATTAACAAATCTTGAGGTCACACATTATTTATCAGTTACAATTTATCTATTTCATCGTCACATATTATTTATTGGTCACACACTAACCAATTTATTGGTCACAATCAACCATATCATTTGTGACAACTGCCAACACTTGTGACCACCTTCTCACTACTGTCACCAACAGCATCGCAGCCAAAACCACTACCGCCACCTCTGACAGCAAAACCATCATCTCAAATACCTTAGCCAACATCACAACCACCATCTCTACCTTCGACAACAAAACCATCATCTCAAATACCTTAGCCAACATCACCACTACCCACCCACAACCATCGTACCACTACTACCACCACCACCATACCAAACCGTCAACATCACCACAACCACCACTCAAACACCACCAAAACTACATGACCAACACCACCAAAAAAAATATCAAAAATCAGAGCCGTGCACCAACAATGTCATCGACGCTGCACGTGACTTTATCGCAGCGGCCAAGACCACTACCTCATACCCTTAACACAAACCACCATCAGTCATCCATTCTACCACCAATATCCTTCACCTCTCTCAAAGCCACTACACGGATTTATCAATCCTCCTTCATCTTGATTCTCATCAACAATCTCATAGCACCTTGTCAAGGCGGCACGCACCGCTGCCAACGACACCACAATCACACTGAAAATATAAACTAGCTGAGTACCATGGCGGCTGCGTAACTACGACGATTAGATAGGGTAGAGGATTAGGGCGCAAAGAGGCTATGGTATGCGCTACGCACAATGAATTCATTTGCAGTGGAGAACTAGGACAAATTACAGGGAAATTGATTTTATTAAATCAGGGTGCAAAGAGAGAGAGAGAGAGAGAGAGAGAGAGAGAGAGAGAGAGAGTAACTGTGGAGGAAAAGTGGATATGTAATTAAATTTTAATAATAATATATTTATCTAATAATAATAATAATAATAATAATACATTAATTAATAAAACATATGATTTTTGAATTAGTAAACATAATTTATGATTTATGAAATGGGATCTCCAAATCTCTGGATCCATGTAATTTCCACTTCAAAGAGACATATTTAGCTCATGTTTGGTACACATTAAAATTTTTCATTCTCATTCTTCTAATCATTTTTAACCACACATTCTTCAATAAAATAATATTTTTCATCATATTAATAACTTTTCCTTCTTTTTCAACCACACATTCTCCATCAATCTACTATTCCAGAATACATTCTTCCAAAATAATATGGCTCAAACACACCATTAATATGTATTATTTTATTACTTAATAATATATTTGTAAGATAATTATAAAACGAAAATACTACTATATTAGGTAATTGAAGTTTATTCTTATGTTTGAAGATACTTTCATATAGCAAAGTTTATTCACATTTTGGCATCTGTCATTTTTAGATTTGAAAGTCAAGTGTACGAAGATATGTAATTTACCAAATTTTCGTTTCCTTTTTCAATTGCCAGGAGATAAAAAGTTTGTTTTATTTTCAAAGTAGTCGTGGATAAGGATTAAAAAAATAGAATATTTGAATTCAAAATCCAAACAATTCTCCTATATAATAATCTTGTTTGGTCTTATTTTTCATTCATTTCATTTCAAGTCAAAAGAAAACATTTGAACAGCCTAAGTATTCATATTCAAAGCTTTGTTCAGAATTTTGAGTGAAAAGAGTGCAACCCGCGTTTTCAAAAAGATCCACAACATTTTTCATTAGTCCAGTAAAGATGGGATACTGTGTGTAAGTTAACTGCCCTTGTAATATTATATATTTTACGTAACTTATTGCATGAAATGCTAATTGACCCACGGGTTATTAATGAAATGAAATGTGAGATTTCCTTCGGGTTTTTCAGTTGTTTGCACTGAAATGTTTTATAGCATTGGATTGATCTTTGACTTCTCACAATGAAATGGTGATATGGAATGTTGTAATTTATGTTTAAAATTTATTATATTGCCTTGGCTACACATTATCTTGTTGAGTTTAAAATACTCATTCCTTCAAATTTAACATTTTAGGTTAGATCAATCAAACGTAGATGGTGGCTAAGCGGTGCTACCAAGTAAAAAAGTTTCAAGAAAACAATCAGAAATTATTTCTGTTGAGAGATCAAATGTTTCTTACATTATTTTTATATATGTATGTTTTGTGAATTAATTAATTTAATCCGGTTTATGAAATTTCGAATGAATCAACGTATTAAATTTTTTATTTAATATTTTAGCATCAAGTAAGATTTATGAAATGATATCGGCAGCATCTCAAATTTTAAGTTCAATTAAATTTGGGGAGTTACATCTCGGTATCAGAGCAAACATTATCTTTTTATAGAAAAAAAATTAACGTATATGTATGCATGAATAAACGCTATCTTTTTTGTAAAAATTAAAAAAATGATTTTATTTTTTTGAAAATTCACTATTCACGGATGAACAATGTGAAACAAGTATTTTGATTGTAAATGTCAAAATTTAGATTTTAAAATTTTAATGTGTCTTTTGCTAAAAAAATAAAAAGAAATTTATAATAGAACATTTTCCAATACATGAACTTTTTCTTTTGCTGCCTAATTATCGTATAGTGACCATTTTTGAGTAATGTAGATGAGGAATTTCATTTTAAGCAAATTTCATTTCTTTCTTATTGTAATTATAGTTTGGAAAAAAAAAAACTATATGCATGTTTGATGAAATATATATGTATGAATAAATGCTAAAACAAAAATTATTCTTTATCGTAAATGAGGATAGTACTTGAATTTGTCTAAATTATTAATTTAGTTTTTTTTTTTTTTTTTTTTTTTTTTTTTGGGTATTCCTAATGAAATGGAAAAGAGCAACACCAACAACAATAATAGAAGTTGATTAAATAATTTCATAAAATTATTCTTAAAGATATTATGAAAATAATAAATTATTTGTCATTGCTTGCATTTGAATTTTCGTTTTTATTTAGTTGTTTAACATGGTATTAAAATTTGGTAAGAGATATTTAGTGTATGTTCTCTTTACTGTTTTCAGACCATTTTCTATTTTCAATTTTCGAAAATACAGAAAACACGTTTACTTACCTATTTTCAAAAAGGAATTTAAAATTTACAAATAAAATGGAAAACGCTAAAAAAGTCTTTTTGGTTGTTTTCAATAAAAACTACTTTTTCATTTTGAATTGAAATTAAAAGAAGTACCTAATTGATCAAATTCTTAACTTATTTTTGAACTATTAACATACTTTTGTTAGTTAGCAATCTGTTAGCATAATTCCATAAAATATGTTAATTTGTTTATCCAACACCTTCAATCGCATTTATACATATTGCAATGGCTCTATTGGTAGTATCAAGAAGAGTATATAATTTAAGATCACATTATCAATATTGTCATAATATAAGAGTTATACATTTTTATTTTGTTGTTTTGAATGTGCTACATTTATATTCAATTCAACGGCCATCTGATTTTGTATGTTTTCTACCATTGATTCTGTTTACTGTTTTTGGTGTGCTTCTAATTGTTCTCCTCTCCTCAATCTGAACGTTCGTTCAATTTTCGAATCAAATTAAGCAAGATCACTTGTCTCAAACTTTGTACACAAAGTCCTGGAAAAGAAAAAAAAATTAATATTTGTTAATTAATGAAACCAACTAAACAAGCAATAAGAATTTAAACTAAAACTAGAATTAACTAAAACTAATTAAAATAGTGAATAAAGTATCGAACTCATGAGTACTATGTACTTAATCTAATGCCAAATAATTTCAACCTAACTGAATAGCCAAATTGGTTTGCGTAAATATACTAAATGATCTACTTATATTAATTAAGCTAATTATGAAGGTTTTTATCAATTATGTGAGATGAATGCTAAGTCTTCGAATCCCCCTTATTAATCTATTTTTAATACAATTAAATATCGTGACAATATGTACTTATTCATGTTGATCAATGCTCTGAAGTTAATCAAAAGCATCTCGATGTCAATTAAATATATCTTTTCATATGATCTTCCTATATCTCTATAAAAAAAAATGTGAACACAGAAAGACACATTAAAAACGTCATCACGCAAAGTATAGAGATATATATCTCGATTGGACGTCAAAATATTTATTTTAAATTAAAAACTTTACAATAATGTTCATTTACATCCTAACAATTATAAATTTAGCATAGCATATGGAAAATACAAGAAAACGTATTAATTCTGTAGAACATCAACCGGATTATGATTTTGATGAAAAAAAAAAAAAAGAGAATAATTTTGATGTTCTTGAATCTCTTCAATGAAATCTTGATAATTTTTCAATTATTTCTTCAATTATTTGCCCAAAAATCGGATGAATTCTTCAATTGATTTAGTTCTTGCACTTGCTCCTTGATTACTATCTCACAATATTATGAATTTGCCTCTCTTTTGGTGTATGAATTGATGAAATTATGGATGCAATATGTGTATGAATGATGTAGGAGAGGTCTCCCTAATGTATTACATGTTTTTTTGGTCTCTACACAACAGTCAGTATTTTAGTTATAATTTTCTCTCCCGAAATCTGATTGAGGTGATTCAAAGTGCATTGAAAAACTAACTCAAAGGGATACAACTTAGCTAGTAGTAGATTTTTTTTTCCCAATTTGGATGTTTGCTATGCCAATAATGGGGATATTTTGTCTAAAAATCTGAAATATAACTATGAGATTGGAAATTGATTTGTAATAATATTTTTTTGATCATATTTCATTCCTTCTTTATTTCTAGTTGCATCCAATTGTCTCCTAAAAATCTTCAAAATATCGTCTTTTGGTCCGAATCAACTATTAGATATTTACAATTTGATTTTTAAACTTTGGATTTCGTCATTTTTCAAGTTTTTTGCTTCTTTCTTTCAGTTTTGTTTTTAATCATCGAGTTTTACTTAATAAATGAAATATACAATAAATTAGACTATGCCCCTGTTTGTGATGTCAAACTCTGTTTGCTACATAAACAATCTCCACCACATATTCACTCAATAAAATATTCTACACACAAATCAATAACATTACTTTAATTTTCAATCACACATTCTCCAAAAAATACTATTCATTACTATATTTTTTTTCCTATTAATGAGAGACAAACACACCCTATAATTTACTTAAAAGAAGTGTGTGTGTGTGTTCAAAAAGTAAATAAAATACACTAATCAAACATCACCAAATTTAAACATTTGTTTATCCTCAAATAAAATCATAACCTAACTTAACAATCACATAAATTGCAAAATGTTTTGGTTACATAATCTGGCTCTCTATCTCGGGATTTTAAATTATGATATTAAATCTACAAACAGCTTCCTAGTTACAATACTAAAATCAATATCCACTTCTCTAATACAAAATCGACTTATGTGTGTGATTAAGTAGATATTAATGAATCTCAGGATTTTAAATTATTCTCCAAATATTTGATCGCTTTGACTTCCAAGACTCGACAAGACTAATAATCCCTTATTAAAAGTCAAATTTTTGCAAACTAGTGTTCGAGACATAACCAAGGCAAGTTGCGCGTTTGCTATTTTTTGTACTTGTATTTTTTAATTATTTATAATTTTTTTCAGCATTTTCTGCATTAAACTTTCTAGATGACCTATGTAACAAGGGCATCAAGTTTTAGACATCCTTACAGATTTAATAACTCGAGTCATAAATATTACGAAGAGAAGTATATATATATATATATATATATATATATTCAAGTAAAACAATCTCTGAATTAAAATCTTCACCCAATTTTATTCCATTGATCTTGGGCAATCCACACAAAAGATTTCACACATGGAATCCATATTCATATCCATATCTTCCTACAATAGTTCAATCACCCACAAACTAATCTAAATTTGGTCTAAGGATGCAAAATGAAGTATAGTTTGGGTATAGTGATAGGTTCTACTGTTTCAACCTATCAAGCATCTGAATCAACTTATTACTTCATAATGTCAGACTTAATGCGTGTGCGTATTTAATATCAAATTTTGTATGGTTAAACATCAGTTAATCTAAACATGTAATTTATTCACATTTCATAAATTAACACATAACCTCAAATATATTCATCATTGCTGACCATGCTATCTAACCCACATAAGCAAACAAAACATATATATATATATATATTTAAAATTCTTCAAGCACTTCATTTTTTATTGTATTTTTGTCATATATAAAGCAAAAAAGCACAACAACATACAAAAAGTAAAAAACTCAATGTTTTTCCACCCCAAACTTTAAGTAGATATTGTTCTCAGTATCTTAAAGTAAGCATATAAAGGGGCGATGAAGAAAATGAAAATGATACTCTCCGAATTTTATGTCTGATAATTTTAAAGTAACTTGTTGAAACAATGCATTTCATTCATCAAATTGCTAAGCTCATTTCCTTGATATTTAAGTGCTTGTCAAATGTGAAAGAAAATAATTATAAGAGTCAAAAGGTAGTGAATAATGTGGCATGTATGATAACCGATTTTTTACGTCCCTGGAACCTTGATGTGTCTGCCACATGATTTTCTACTATTTTTACTCAAATAAATTATTCTTTTATTTAGGTTAAGTAGATGTGATGATCCATCTATTGAAACGAAATGCGCCTACAACTAATGCAACCTAATAACTACATGCAATGCAATGCAAATACTAAAAGCATAATAAACAAAATGTAAGAGATTGGGTTGCTTCCTAATAAGCGCTTAATTTATAGTTTTCAGTTAGACTTTGCAGTTTGATTCAATCACGATGGTTCAGATAGGAGTTTTTGTATTTGCACTTTTTGCAATTTTCAACATGTATCCTCTTTTTACTCTCCAAACCATGAACTCTCCGTTCTCATCTTGACTAAGAATTTTATCAACTTTAGGTTTTCTCTTCTAGGGGCTTTGTTGAACATCTTTATCAATACACTTGTACTCCTCGAGGTTTGTTGGTTTATTGGATGGATTGTGTAATTTAAGATTTATTGTTTAGCCTCTACCCTGAAAGTCAACTCTCATTTCTCCATGTCAATCAAGTTTCGACGGTTGATAGGAATGGTTCGATCCAAGATTATTGGGATATTTTGATCTTCTATGTCAAGAACAAGGAAGTCTACCGGGAATATGAACTGTCCAAATGAGTACATCCTCATCCTTGCCTCATGGATATTTGATGCTTCTATTAGTTAGCAGTAAAACATTTGTTACTTTAACTTCTCCAAGTCCTAATATCGTGTAAACAGATAAAGACATTATGTTAACGATTGAACCTATATCACATAAAGCATGAAAAGAAAAATCCTTGCCTAGTAAAATAGGTAAAGTGAAATTCCCTAGATCCTTGAGTTTGGGAGGCAATTTCTTATCTAGCTTTGCACTACTCTCCCCTATCAATAAAACTTCTTCAAATTCTAGAAGCTTTCTTTTCTTTAATTTCACGTCTTTCAAGAATCTTGCATAACTTGGAATCTTTCGGAATGCACCAATGAATGGTATGTCGGTATGGAGTTTCTTTAGTATTTCCAGGAACTTCTCAAATTGTTATTCCTATTTCTGTTTCTCAATCTCTTTGGAAAGGGACATAAGTCCTGATAGGAACCGTTGCCTTAATATGTAGAATGTGACTTCTGATATGAACTTATTTTTGTTGATTGTTCATATTGAACCTAGAGGTGGCAATCGGGCCGAGTAGCTCGTCGGCTCGCCCGCTCGGCTCGTACTGTAGCGATCCACGGGCCGCTCGGGCTCGTCAAAAGACGAGCACGAGCCCGAGCCGAGCTCACCCGTCCGTAGACGAGCCGAGCCCACGAG
>CAIGRQ010063261.1:0-10132 GCA_903798375.1 Fraxinus sp. D2006-0159 | reverse complement strand
TTTTATTATATAGTACCTGATTTTTTAAAGATAAAACTTATTCTCTGATTTTTGAATTCCAAACTTTAAACACCTGGAACTATGTAATTTTTCCTTAAAAAATTTTCACAATCTACTAAAAATCCAATTTTAATCCCGCCAAACACCTCTAAATAAATTATTCATGGCTTCTAATCTATCTGCCATAACATAATCTCCATAGATAATTTACCCTTTTTTACATTCATTTACTTGGTCGAAATTTAAGCCCATGTTTGTCTCCCATTTTTTTTAACATACTCGTTTTTAACCACATATTCACATAATAAAATATCCTACATGTAAACCCAAAATATTTTCCTACTTTTTGACTGCACATTCTCTAAAAATTCACTATACAAAATAATATTTTTTCAATAAAAAGACCATCGAACAGAGGCAAATAAAAGTTTGATTGCTAATAATCGAGAAATTCTAAAATGGACGTAAAATTAATTTTATAATTATTTTATTAATTGCACGATCTTGTGTGTACAAGGTAAATTTTTTATTATTTTTTTAATCTACAATCTTAATGAAATTATTACTATAATTTTGTACATCCGAACTAAATCGACACACGCTAAACTATCGATTGCACCAATTTTTACCGGAACTTTTTTTACTTTACATGATTTTACAAATTATTATTTATTTTTACTTCAAGATTGTTGAAATCGTTCATTATAGATTATAATGAACTTTTCACCTTTAGAAGATGTTTTAGGACAAACGTCAATATCAATACTAGCAAAGGATAATTATTATAAATTTCAATTAATAAATAATGTTTTGTTTGGTGTAATTAAATATTTTGTCACACATAATCATTACTCAAAATTATATTTGTGTCATGTGATGTGATAAAACTTTAATAACGGTTTTGGTGATCATAAATGTTTTGTCTAACCTTGAATCTAAATCAATGAGTCATAATGTACAAAGGGTTAAAAAAAATTAAACTCTCTACATAAAACATAGGCCGACAAGGAAATGTGTCATTGTTTGGTTTGGCTTAAAATTAAGTTAAAGATTTAAGCTAAAGTCAAACACACGTATATTTGAAATCCACGAGTTTTTAGTTACACATTTCATTAATTTTAATCAAATTTATTAAAAATCTGATTTTTATTTTATTTATTTATTTATTATTATTATTATTATTTTTTACGTAGGAACCTGTAGCCGCTAATCGTTGTGGAGGCCTGGCTATTGAGTATTGAGTAAACCCCGCTTTATGTGTAATACCCCACAAATCACACATGAAAGATAAACCGCACTAGGCAATCTCGATGCGACGGGTTCGATCGAGAAAGTATTGGCAAGGGATTCGAACTCGTGACATTCGGTCTCCGCGTTTACCTACTCTACCAACTGGACCGCCCTCGAAGAGGCTAAAAAAATCAGATTTTTATTTACACCAAACATGAGCATGAAATGGTCGATAAGAAAGGTATGTGAGGTTAGACCCCAAATGATTGATATGGTAAAGTAATTATCAATTAAAGCCACCAAATCCATCTTTTAATTAAAAATAAATAGAAACGAATGTTGAATAATTGAATAACACTTAAGAGTTAATCGAAATATATGTATAAAAAGTGATTTGAGTGTTTGTAAATTGTTTATCCAAACATAGGCTTAGAGATATTTTACCTTGCAAGTTGCAATAATGTAAAATCAGCCAGTTAAAAACACATTAATAAAGGACTAAAAAAGACCCATGTTAGTGGGGTCCATTCGCAATCAAGCCACGTCATCAACCGCGTTTTCTTTACTCGGCAGTCGGCAGTTGCAAACCAAGCCACTTGTACCCTAGTGCAATATATCAAATTCTTTTACATTAATTCCCACTACGCGGCAACGTACAACACAATTATGCAATCAGTTGCAATCAAATCAGCATTTCCTATTGCAGTGAATCACTCACCCTTTTCCCCTTTTCCCTGTTTTTGTTGCCCACTCGGAACACACACATTCAAGAGTGTGAAGAGAGAACATGGCTGTAAAATCGGGTCGGAGCCACAGTATTCCGGCGTCAGATCGGGTTACCGGGCGTTCCATTCGGGGCTCCATATTCTTTGTTGGTTCTCTTACGATCTCCGTTTTACTTTTCCTTACTATCTCATTTCTTTTCACTTCCTCTTCCAATCCTGCCGACATCAACTCTGTAAGTATTTATCACTATTTTTTCGTTTTATAAATGAACATTGTTAGTAATTTATTTATTTTTTGAATTTTTATATCTAGATATCGCTCTATGTAGTCTACTCTTTGTGATTTTTGAAGTGTGAATAATGCACGTGATGTGTGTGTTTATTTTTTGTATTATTGTACACATGAATGTGTAGATGCGGTTATAGTTGCTTTGATTAGATTTATTTATCCGTTAGTTTTGTATTTATGATCGTTAATTTGTCTTCGAATTAAATGATTTTGTTATGTTCTTTTCGGTTTAATTACTTTCATGTTCTCATTTCTCTGTTAATGTTAAATCTCAGCAAATGACAAAAATGTATTGATGGTTTTTATTTTTCTTAATTTTAGGGTTTTTCTGTTGATTCATATGGATTTAGCTCGGGATCAGTCAGAAGATCAGTTCTGGCACTAAAATCGGATCCATTAAAGCCTCGGATCGATCAGATCCGAAAACAAGCAGGGGATCATAGAAGTTTAGCTTTAGCTTATGCTTCCTATGCGCGGAAACTCAAGCTTGAAAATTCAAAGCTTGTTAGGAATTTTGCGGAACTCTCTCGTAATTACACCGATCTGCTCTCAAAAGCTTCTTATCAGGCATTATTTGATGCAGAGACTAATTCAATTGATGAGTCAGTGCTGAGACAGTTTGAGAAAGATGTGAAAGCACAAATTAAAGTCACACGACAAGTGATTTCCGAGGCGAAAGAATCTTTTGATAATCAGCTGAAGATTCATAAACTGAAGGATAATATCTTTGCATTAAATGAACAGTTGACGAAAGCAAAAAAGCAGGGTGCTTTCTCAAGCTTGATTGCTGCCAAGTCGATCCCCAAAAGCTTGCATTGCTTGACTTTAAGGTTGATGGAAGAGCGAATTGCACATCCCGATAAGTATACAGATGAAGGGAAGCCCCCCAAGATAGAGTTGGAGGACCCTAAGCTTTATCATTATGCAATTTTCTCGGATAATGTTATTGCTGCTTCTGTCGTGGTGAACTCAGCTGTGAAAAACACAAAAGAGCCATGGAAGCACGTGTTTCATGTCGTGACAGATAAAATGAATCTCGGGGCTATGCAAGTGATGTTCAAAATGAGGGATTATAATGGGGCTCATATTGAAGTGAAGGCTGTGGAGGATTACAAATTCTTGAATTCTTCTTATGTTCCAGTGCTTAAACAGCTTGAATCTGCAAACTTACAAAAGTTCTACTTTGAGAATAAGCTTGAGAATGCAACAAAGGATACAACAAATATGAAGTTCAGGAATCCAAAATATCTGTCGATTCTGAATCATCTCAGGTTCTATTTACCTGAAATGTATCCAAAGTTGCATAAGATTCTGTTCTTGGATGATGATATAGTGGTTCAAAGGGATTTGACTGGGCTTTGGGAGATAGATATGGATGGAAAGGTGAATGGGGTTCGTTATGCACAGTACATGAATTTCACCCACCCTCTGATCAAAGCCAAGTTTAGTCCCAAGGCATGCGCATGGGCTTATGGCATGAATTTTTTTGATTTGGATGCTTGGAGGAGGGAGAAGTGCACCGAAGAATACCACTACTGGCAGAATCTTGTGAGTTTGCATTCAAATATTATAAGTGATTATTTGTTTTTATTGTCCATTGTCTATTGTTTCTATAAGAGTTATAGAAGTGCATCTTTACTCGACATAATGGCCCCAAGCATTTTCAGCCCTCCTGAGTTTTATCTAATCTTATCTTCTTACTTCTCATAGATGACAATGTGATAAACCTGAGGACAATTAGAAATATTGTTTTTTTTCATAGTGGAAAATTATTTTATGACAGTAGTAGGCTGAATTTTAGTACTTGATTCTTTTGGCCTGAAAACTGTACATATCCAGTGTCTTTTCTTTTCTTTTCCTTTTTTTAATTGTTTCACATATAGCCAGTTTGAAAAAAATTTCTGTATTATTTCTTGCAAGCATAATTTTATGTGTAATCATTTGCAGAATGAGAATCGAACACTCTGGAAATTAGGGACGTTACCTCCAGGTCTTATTACATATTACTCAACAACCAAGCCACTAGACAAGTATTGGCATGTTTTGGGACTTGGCTACAATCCAAGCATAAGCATGGATGAGATTAACAATGCTTCAGTCATACACTTCAACGGGAATATGAAGCCATGGCTTGACATTGCAATAACCCAGTTCCGTCCACTTTGGACTAAGTATGTCGACTACGAAAACGAGTATGTGCAGGCCTGCAATTTTGGTCTATGAATATGTGCTTCCAGGAAAAGCAAAGCTAGTCCTGCGGACAACTCTGAGGCTTATCACTGCTCCTTGCACGTAAATTTTTTCTTCAAATTAGTATCCTAGTATTTTTCACTTGTATTCAAGCTTTAGCATTCACCTGTTGGTTGATCATGTTATTTGCTCACATATGTTTATAAGTTATCAGTGGCTGAAAGCTAATTTTATACAATGTGACTTGCATTCAGAAACTTCAGCTATTTGAAATTTAGTGTTGATGATCGACATAATTGATGATGCCTATTGATGGATAACAATATCACAATCCTTCTAGTTTGCTTCTGAATTTTGCTAGAAACTTAGGGACTTCTCTCTTTGTGTTTTGAGTTTTGAATTCATTTTGAGTTTTGTATTTTGAGTGTCCATTTTGATATTGTTGAAAATGTGTACTTTTTAACATTTTGAAAAATTATTTTAAATCACGCGCGTTTTGAAAGTTTTGGATTGATTATAACCGAAAAAACTCAAAACTTTCGTTGTTTTGGAAAATCGAAAACAAAAAACGACTTGAAAACGATAAAGTGAACATGTCCATTTTCTGTACTTTGTGCATGATGGAAATGCATTAATTTTTCACTGAGATTTTGTTTTGCTCTACATAATAAAGAAAAAATGCTGTTACCACGACAATGCAGCTAAGAAGCCCATAGTACTGTCTTTGGTTTTCTATTTTTCTTCGGGACGAATCCAGTTTGAATACAAAATATTCTCTTCACTTGCTTTTTTCCTACTCTGCCATTTGGAGAAAAGTCTATCAAGTGCCAATGTTTGCCTTTCACATGATTTTTCCATTCACAAGTATAATAGCCAATTGTTTTGAATGGAAGACCCATGTGTATTATGATTACGGGATTTTGCTTTCAAATATTGGCATCATGGTAGATGCAAAGGATGAGATTATGCATTGGGCAATTAACACAGGTCCTCTCATCACATGCATTTGCTACCAGAGCCATCATGCTCCTTTCTAACCAACTCTAAATTTATGTAGTCTTCACAATCCTTTAATCTGCACAAACGAAGAATAGTACTTTTTGAGGCCACACAAAAGTGAATAAATTGCATCCCGATATGCTCAGCACTTACAAATCCAAAATACAATTCACTTGAACTAATAAAAATGGATCATGTTTTTCCAAGGCAAATTAAGTTGAAAACTTCAAAAGAATGAGTGGCAATGTGTAAGGTCCCAAAACACAGATATTAACAGATCGAAAATCTCGAAACACCATACAAGTGCAAAAACATAAAATAACAACTGAACAACAGATTTTTCACCCTGTAGGATCCGGATGTTCAGTCACAAAGACCTAATCACCCGTTGAACATCCACACATGATATATTAAAAATGTTTGAAGAAACCAATGGTTTCTTTGTATTAATCTCGCCTAAAAAATATAGACACTGTAATCACAGTAAACCAACCCTTGGCCCATGTTTGACATCCATTCTCTATCTCATTTTTTTCTCATACTTCATTTCAAACGCACATTCTTTCAATAAAATAATTACACACAAATCTAAAACTTTTCATAACTTTTTCACCACACATTCTTCCATCAATCGCTATTCTAAAAATTTTTATCTTCAAAAAATGGGTTTCAAACACCATTAATCTATACAGACTTCACAAAGAATGGATTGACAAGAATACACAGCAAGATTACAGTGACGAACTAGAAAGAACCCTAATCTACACTCAGAGAAGGGAGCACAGAGAGACGAAGAGAATAGAATGATCTCGAATGCCCAGTCCACCAAGAGCCAAGTCAATCAAGTAATATGAACAGTTACAATCTAAGAGCAGAGGATCAACTACATGTAAGGCTGATAATAATCATCAAATGAGACGGGAAATACTCAAGTCCACAGAACCAGCAAACAAAAGGCCCAGCCCAATAGTATATGAGGCAGCCCAATTTAACATAACGTCATAATTCTTCACAATATTTTAGTCACTACGAGCCTGTAACAGCCATTGTTGGCCATTCCAAACTCCTCAAAGGTTGCCTGGGGTGCACATGAATACAAGAATTATTCACTAGACAGCACTTAACACTAATCAAACAAAATAATAAATCACCGTGATTGACAATTCTACCATATCGTAATGAAAATCGCGAAGAAACATCTTTCCAAGAATGGATAGCAATAAAGCTCCCAAAAATGATTCATCCATACAAAGCCCCAAAATGTAGGAAGAAATACAACTCCAGGGCATCAAATGGCACCAGTAAAAATAGCAAAGAAAACCTACTTATCGTCTGCTAATCAACTATACCAACAAACAGAAAAATTGTGAAAGAAATTAGTGAGAAAACCCTATAAAAAATTCAGACGGTCCATCATCATTAAACTGTCTACCTGCTGGATGGATAACCACTTAAAATTTACCAGAATTTAAAAGTAAAGGCTACAAAACCACTTGCCAACCATACTAGCGTTCTCAAGCAGTAGCAGAAACCCGAGGTGTCATAGTTTTTGCAGCCCCATTGACCATTCCACCAGCACGGCTCATGCGGCCAACATTGCCATTGATGTTGTCAGCCCGCTGATATCCATAACCTCGGTTTGACGATCCTCCCCGATTACCGCCTCGGTTTCCGAACTCATTCCTGGCATTAAAATCACCACGGCCATAACCTCTTCCACCTCCATAGCTTCCACGCCCCCTCACTCCCTCATTTCTGAATCCAGGACCCCTTCCAGATTGAAACCTCCCCCTAGTGTTCCCTGCAGCTTTTGAAATGAAATATTTGTGAGAACAATTTAATCTCACAATAGTTAAAAAAATCAAAGCATTAAAAGAAATGCTGCTAGAACAAAAACAAAATAAGCAAAAAGGTCATCTAGCTAAATAAATTGTAGAAGAAAATAAAGCACACCCGTCATCTAGGATATACCAAACATATTCCTTTTTTTTTTTCCCCAATTTCAAAACAGGAACATGTTCGGATATTCTTTCTGAAAGTTGTCATAAAACAGTATAAAATGAGGAACATACAATCTTTTCCCCTGGCATTTCTAAATACTCCACCATTTCATTTGTCAAACATGAATTACAGAATCAATATTTATATATTACTCACAACTTTGGATTTTTGCCTATAGGCTATATAAGCATAAATGTCATATATTAACTCCAAACTAGGAACATTGATAGAGACCACGTGCCTCGAGAATTGGTAGACTTCTTTTCCTCAACAATGGCTTGGCGCCCACCAATTGCGACAGGAGAAGCCTGAAACATCAATGGACATAGTATATAAAACTGAGATGACATACATCAGACAAACCTACGAGCAGATCATGGTGGTTAAGCTGACTTAAATTAATACAACGCTCAACCAGCAACACAACTTCCACTCATCAGCTCCAAACCAACCTCCAACCCATCAAAGTAGGGTGGGCAAAAGAACCGGAACGAACAAAATAAAACCAAAACAGACCATTCGATTTGACTACGTTCTGCTTAAACTTTAAACGGTTCTAGCAAGAACCAGTTATAACCCAACTATCTTTTTTTATTTAATTATGTTTATTTGTTAATTTGGTGAATGAATTTTGTTAGAAAATATTTTCCATAACGATGGAACTTTCCTTTGCATTGAATGAGGCTCATTGTTTTAATTTGAATGTGTGTTAACTTTCAGTCATAGAACTTTGTAATGTAATTTTCATTAATAATTTAGAAATTCTGGTTATGGAAACGAACCCAACCAAACCAAATCGGAACCATTAGGTTCAGTCCAATGGACCCATTATAATAAAACCATTGGTTCTCAATTCAATTCCGGTTCTCTTCAAAACCGAACTATTTGGAATCACGCCCACTCCTACATTAAACAAATAGATGCAAAAATGCTGGTTTACCTGAAAATGCATTACTCTGATACATACCCACAAAATGATCTTATAATCCACGAATCTAATTTCAGCCCTTTTTCCAAACAAAGGACAATACCCATGTTTGGCTACCGTTTTATAATTTGTTTATAAATGGTCAACCACTTTTATTTGTAAGACCCACAAGTACTACTCGCTTATACCTATTTATAATTTAAATCATTTATAAACAACTCCCAAGCATGCTCAAGTCTTATGACTCTTATTCACATTAAAAGGCTTGTGAAAACAAGTAACATCTAAACAACCAGAAGTACAGAGTAATTGGGAGTTGGGACCATCTGATCTATTCATGATAAAAATATATAGCCCCTGTTTGGTAGAGATTAGTTTTTTAATAGATTTTGATAAAATTTGATGAAATGTGGGGTTGAAAAATTGTGAGTCCCATGAAACGTGTGATTAAAATTAATTATTGACTTTGATTTGAGATTTAATTGGATTTTAATCCAAACCAAACTGGATGATAGTGTTTCCAACCCAAAAAATGAAGAAAGGGAGAACATATTAGTCTAATGGAACAAGAATATCAATTATTCCCCCACCAGAGTTTCATTTTGGCCAAGAAACTACAGCAATACGATGAATTTTAAAAAAAATAATAAAAGTGATTCTCATATGCAGTCAAGAATGCATGCTAATCACAAAACACCACATACCTCAATAGCATTTTGGGCAGCCATGGCCTCCTCAAATTCCACGAAGCCAAAGCAAAATGCTTGTTGCTGCAAAACAAATATTAGGGAAGAGATTTTTTATGAACATTTGAGAATAGTGCTGAGACATAGCATTTGGTAGACTTGATACATACTCTGTTACTTCTAACTTGAATGCCATCATTCTTGATTGCCCCAAATTTCTTAAAAACTTCCTCAAGTAAGGACTCGGTAGCATTCATAGGCAGGCCCTTTATATATATTGAGTAACCATTAGCTGCTCAAAGTGGATAACATGAATTTTAAATTATTTCAGTATAGAATACAACAAAGTCACAGAACAATTAATTAATTGACAATAAACAGGCAATAGAATTCTCAGGCATATATGTCTTCACCCTCTTGGTTATTCCCAATATCAATTGCATCTGAAGTATAAACAGGTGGATCAGTTGATGATGGTAAAGGTGGGTTCACTTGCTCCATGATCTTCAGGGGAGCTCTCCGAGGAGCATGTAGTGGCGGTGAGAAATTTGCAGTGCTTTCCTTGAGATCCATCACCTAAAACATATTGCAAAAGGTAATGTTAAACTACCACTGGATTGAAAATGGCCGAAAAAAGATAGATGGAAGTAAATGAATGTTCAAATCACAGTGCAAATTAGTAATACAACTGTTTGGGGTTGCTTTTGTTAGGAGCCAGGCTTGTGTTCATTTTATTTTCTTTCCAATGTACTGAAAAAATGTAATACCATTATGAATAGATTGAGGTGACGAAAATTAACACAATAACAAGAAGATGAATAGATAAATGAAAAGAATATAGCCTGTAGACAGCTTGTAGACACTTACAATAGAAGCATAAGACTTCTTTGGCACTTCTTCATTTTGAGCACTAGATTCAGCCACCATCTGAGAATCTTCCAGTACTTCATCAACAACATCAGCTACTGGAACTTCCTCTTCTGGAATTTCTTCTTCGAAGATTTGCAAATCTTCATTCTCATACAGGTTGTGAACTTCTCCCCCATTAGCTTCATCTGTGGATGGAGTACTTTGCTCAGAAACA
>CAIGRQ010063239.1:0-10716 GCA_903798375.1 Fraxinus sp. D2006-0159 | reverse complement strand
CGTTCGAGTATTTAATTTATGAAGACCCGCTCGGTTCGGTTCGGTTCGGTTCGGTTCGGGACTTTTGTCCAGCCCTAGGCATATTAAGAATTATGTCAGCTTTAAAATTTTAACCTGTTTCCCTGTCCAAAGAGGTCCTGGTTTCCACACTGCAGGAAAGACAGACAGCATCACCATGCCTTCAGAGTCTACTAAAGAAACCTTCTGGGAATTATTGCCTAGATGTGAACCAGGCATCATTGCAAACACACCAGACCCATAAAGAAGCTGGTTGAACTCGTCACGAGTTAGAAATGTGTCCTTCATTGTAAGAAGCACAGCGCTTACAATATGATCCTGGAAATTTGTAGTTAGAAATACAGAGTGGTAAATATACCGTGTGGACACATCAGAAAAAATAAAAAACAAGAGAAAATTCATGAAGAAAATTCTGGAGAAAAAAATTATGGGAACTTGATAATTGCTGAGTACTGACACCTGAATCAAACCTCTGACAGTATCACCCCTTGTTGGAACAATGTACTGTTCATTAGCGTTTACAATGTTGTAAGCTTCAGCCCGAGAAATTTCATCTTGAGGGAAATGGACATTAATTTCATCACCATCGAAATCAGCATTATAGGAGCTGAAGCCAATTTCAAATAGCCAAAAATAAAAAAAATAGCATTATCAGTCTTGGCAAATCGAGTACAATAAAAATAAATAAATCAGCAAATAAACCAACCTGCAATTTGCATAATGCATGCGAAGTGTTTTCTCTCCCTTTAATACTCGAACAACATGTGCCATTATACTTGGCTTGTGAAGTGTAGGCTGACATTAAAAATAAAGTAAGCTAAACAGTCCTCTCAAACTGTATAATTACTTCATTGAACTAAAGAAAAAAATGAGCATGCTTGCTAATAAGCTAGTACAGCACAGACCTTAAAAGAATACAATGAAACACATCATACAAGAAGAAATTGCCATGTGTAAGTGAAGAGAATTCCAAAAGATATGTACGAGTGTTAATTTATAAATAAAAACTCAAGACCACATAGTTCAAGTATTTCAATTTCATGGAAATGGGATCAAGTACTTCCAATTCATTCTTTTGCCACACAAATAGGAGCCTCCTTCAAATCATATAATTGCATGGACTACCAGTATATTTATTCATCATATATTAGAGGCATAACTAAAACTAACCGAACTAAGAGAAAGACATTGACTGTAGGAATGAGAGAAAGTGAGTGTTAATTATTTTATTTGATGGCCAAATGTCAAACTGCTAAGAGTCAAAGCCTCTCCTAAAATATCATGCCAAGTCAATAAAGGGCCACTCAATTTAAGCAAATTGAACAAGTTGTAAATGGGGATTGATTTATCCATTTGGGTCAAGGAAAATCAGAGGAGCATGTCACCTATATCTAAAGGTGATCAAAGTGTGTAAGAAGTTCCCAGATTTTTGAGGGTAGATATCCAACCTTACATTGTGAATGCGTCTGTTAGCAGACGAAGAGAAACATATCTCAATTTCTTGGTGCCTTCGTGGAAAGTGCAGGATTTTACAGACATTATCGCACTTAAAGCAATGTATAAATTGTTGGTTGATGTGGAACAATTTCCAATACCTGCCGATTAACGAGCACAATATCCCCATCCTGCAAGTGGCGATACACGATCTTGCCCTCGAATTCATACTCATTCTTCTTCCCTGATTGTGTAACTACCCCTCTTGAGGAAGGTAATTTTCTAGATATTGCTGTTCGCATCTTTTTGTTTGATGGCAATTTCACAGTAGAAACTTTATCAACATAAGTTGTAGCTCCAGGATGGGTATCTGGCCCATTAATGATGGCATTCCTCAATTTAACGTTGTTCCAAGGAGTTACCCTCTGCAAGATATTATGCAAGAAAGTTGGGAAAAAGTGATAATAAATTAATTTGTTCCCGAACAAGGCAATGTTGAACAAAAACGATATAAGATGTTTGATGTTTCTAAGCAATAAATTATCCAAATAGCATCCCCCCTGAAAAGGATGGTTCCTTTATTTTTTTCTATGTGATCCTTGTGGTGCTTTTGGGTTTCATGAGATGGGGCCAGTGGCAAAGATATGTCCAGAAAATCGTGTAAACTTTATAACATTGCCTAAAAGTAACTAAATTATTAAAGAATAATTATAAGGCTCAAAACTTCTCCTTGCTGCAAAAAGAAAGAAACATAAAAATGCTATAGACTAGAAACATTTACATAATATGAAACTTAAGTGTTAGAGACACCGACCAAATTTAACATAAAGATGCATGTTGACAAATTAAAAGTAGCATGATTGCAATTTTAATTTAGACTGAACAGCCTATCCTCTTTTACTTTTCCCTCACTCATGATTACTTCCAGGGATACACAGCAAGGACCAATTTGCTCACATTTGAGTCATTTGATGGCCCCTGATGTGCAATAGGGAATCAATTGGTAACTGACATCATATACAGATTTACTCATGCAACTTTTGACCTCTGAAACTAATCTTAGTAGTTTGGAGTTCTTACTAAGAGGAAAACAACAGAGATACCCATGGGCAACCCTTGACACCATAACCCAAGGTTTTTAATTGGAAGCTCTTGAAGAAAGTGTCCTGGAACCATGAATCAGAACTTGTTTCCACTAGAAAAGTCTTGTTATGCATGTCCTATACAAATATGAGGCCACATATTTTAGGTTAGAAATTGTTGAAATAATAGGCTTATTGCATAGGATACTTTTTAAGTAACTTACATATCATTACAATATTCTTCCCACGCTAATGCTTCATGCCATATGAGGTTTTAGAAAAACGATGGGGCAGGCTACAGTTCAACAAGGCCTTTTTTTTTTTTTCTTTTAATTCCCTTTCCCCTACTGTTCTTCCTTTTTCTAGGAGATGACCAACCAACCCGTTTTTCTCTGCTGAGTACAATCTGTGAGCCCCAGATTCCGACACTTTGACACTTCTACATATAGGACAGATATCTCGAAAGTATGTAACATTAAATGACCAACCGGCACATATAAAATGGGGATAATTCCATTGTCATGCAAAACCATAGTGCAAACTAAGGATGAGGTTCTAGTCCTATGCATCTGTTTAGATGAAGGACGAGGAGATTTTTACACAAGGCATGAATTATTAAGGGATACTAAAAAATAATGCAAAAAGATATCATCAATCCTATACCTCAGGATAGGTTAACCTCAATGCAAAGTATGGAGGAACTCCAATCTCATTGACTGCCAAATAAGGATCTGGAGATATAACTGATCGGCAAGCAAAATTAACCCTTTTTCCCATCATTTTCTGGCGGAAAATACCCTCTTTCTTTTCCAGCAACTGACAAACTCCAGAAGTGATATCTTTTTTACCCGGACCTGCCATTATGTTGTAGAGAAAGAAGCTTTCAAAGCTACACAAAATGATTAATTTGCACAAGTGAAAAGAACGGAACCAAAAGTAATCGTTCAATTGTCAAACAAGAAAATTGGGGTTGTGTGTGAAGTGGGCAGAGGACTTGAACCAATTAGTCTTCTCAATCCATAGAGGAAAGGTGGCACTGCTGGTATAATAATATTCTCAAAATAAACTTTAGTCACTGATCTCTGCTTTTGTTTCTCAAATGAATACTTAACATACAGCTATACACCAATTTTTGGGAAAGCACACCCATTCCAAGGCTCGTGACCACAAAAAGACTTAACAAGTGGAAGAGAAGTCTAATATTAGTAGCAGGGCAAATTGTGTTACCAATGGCATGTTGTCTTTCGCTCGGTCATTGTAAGTGAAAATAATTCTTAAGAGTCACTTTTGCAGCAAAATAAGCTAAACCCTTAAATCACTGAAATATGTGATTGGACTAGAGGCAGGCCATGGTTAAACACTAGATTATGATTTATGAAGTAGATATGATAGGATTAACGTGCTTATAATAAAAGTAAAAGAACACAAGCACAGAAGCATATGAGAGCAGACACGCTCACTTACATTACCCTGAAAAATTGACTTACAGGAGACCTTAAATCAAAAAAGAATACGAGCACTCCAAACCGAACCAAAAAATTCGCCAACAACACAATTAATAACTACATGTATTTCAATTATGAACAGCTGAAATTTCAATCCCACAAAAAAAAAATCAGGATACATTTCCGTCTTTCATGCCTTATCTATATTGCTAGATTTTCCAAAATGCACAAAAATTCATTTTACGTTGTTTCTGGAACAATTAATTCAACCTAAAATATCCCAAAATCTTCCAAAATGTCAGAATTAGGGCACTCCCGCACCAGCAACGTTATACATGATAAACTAGAATATCCTTTTAGTCGCAATAGGAATAGGGACAATGAAGTCATGATATAGGTTCATATAGATGACTCGAACAAATTGGTGAAAAGAAGATTCATGTGGCTCTAAAGTTCATTAGAAATAAGGCTTAAATTGTCATAAACAAAAATCAATTGTATTAGATATTTCACCACCTTCCTCATCCAATTGTCATATTTTAAGATCCTGAGAGAAGAAGCGATATATGAAAAATAAAATAGGATATAGTAAGATAGGCCAAACTCCAAGATGCATTCACTTTCCAATACAAGGATATACATTATATTCTTGTTTAATAGAATTGCCTTCTAAATAACTACTTATCCTTTGTATTAACCAAAATGGATATTTCAATTAAGAGTTTAAGTCTTCACACTTGTAATAAGAATAGGAAAGTTGCACATAATAAGAGATAAATCTGTTAACGTGGTCATAGAAAAATGTAAATAACCACAAAAAATGAAGGACAGAAAAGTAAAATTACCAGTGGCAGTTTTGCTATCATATAATACGTTTATAGATTGTTGAAGATCCATCCAGCGATTAATGATCTTTGAGCGCTCAGCACTATTAACATGAGCATTTCCTAAAGCTATATTGGATTGCAGCACTTTCCCCAACAAAAGAGTATGAGGATGCTCCATTACCTGAAGAAAACATCACACTGTCAGTAATGTCATACACAGAGCATAAATGGGCAGAGCAAAAATTATTACAGTAAGCCGATAATAAACAGAACGTGGATGTAAATAACCTGGATTTTCCCAGTTCCACCACCAAAACGGAAATATCATTTAAAAGTTAAATCTTTCCTCCTATAGTGTGCTGTGGTTCATGAGACAACTAAAAATAAAAGAAAGTTCTAGTGTCTGTGGTACAAACATTTCCTCATAGAAAAGAATATCTTGTATGTTACAATTCAACAATAAGACAAAAAAAAAGTAGCACGGATGCAGGCAATTAAAACACAGATCATAAGATATTTTTCAGGTCTTACAGAATCGCCACCTTTGGCTGGAGGTCGGAATTTGATTGGGGGTACAAGAACACTCTCTAGGAAAAACATAGAGTGGCCAGTTACTTTGCCAGATTCATCATGTTGTTGCTGCTGCTGAATATCACAAATATACGAGCAGATAGGAGATTCATTCTCCCACAAGCGCTTCACAATATCTCTAACCTGCCAATTAAGAGAAATAAAGACTTCGGTTAACAAACATCACAACGGACAAAATTATATGACTGAATGAGAAAAAAATAAAAA
Source organism: Fraxinus sp. D2006-0159 (assembly GCA_903798375.1). Taxonomy (NCBI): domain Eukaryota; kingdom Viridiplantae; phylum Streptophyta; class Magnoliopsida; order Lamiales; family Oleaceae; genus Fraxinus; species Fraxinus sp. D2006-0159. The sequence goes on along the minus strand of CAIGRQ010063239.1, from coordinate 5,112 downwards.
TAAATAAATAACAGATCTTCAAAATTGATGATGAAGTCAGCCACCTCTGATGGTAAGAGAGGTCCTAAAAAAGAACGTTTTTCTAATTCCTGACTGAAGTTTCTTGCTTGATGCATGGGTTTATTCTTGGACAATTCAGTGCTATCAGAGGCAACAGATGAATTGGGTTCAGCAGTCTCAGAATCATCCTTCCATGAACAATCACTAGCATTTACCACATCCGAGGAAGGCTTATCCTCAACTCCTCCAGTCCTTGACACACCCAACCTGCCGCGTCGCGCAGCATTTGACCGAGTCTGATTGCCAGATAGTCCACTCTGCAGAAAACAATGTAAATGGCAACTAAGGAACCATTGGAACTTCAATTACTTTGTGGAAAACTACAGAAGTTGCGTAACTTAAATTGTTTGTTAGAGATCTGATAAATAATTAAATGCCAATGGTTACGAAGAATTATCAGGGCAGAAAAATTCATTAATCCCACGAGAATTTTTAGTACTTTATTTGTAAGAGATATTGATGCTTGCTAATAAAATACTTTGAACAAACTGCATAAGCAGCAAATGCAAAACAACAGCATGATACAGGTGAAACCCTTAAGGAAGGAAATAAGACAACCACGATAATACGCTCTTTTCTACCCATCTCGGATACAGCATAATAGAAAGCTCCGGTGACAGTAGTGACATAAGCTTATAATATATAGCGTTGTAGGAGGTTGAAGTCATTTGTACTGAAGTTCCATGAATGAAACCTGAACATCTTCACCAGCAATTCGAGGTGATAATGCAGTCAGTGAGGGCTCCAAAAAAGAGAAAATATAAAGAAAAAGGGTTGGCTACCGTCATCCCATTGATATTGCTTCCTTCTCAACGATGGAAGTAAAGCGGTAGATTTAGTATACCGATTTAATAAATTAACATTTTTAACCATAAAAGCTTAAGCGATTCAAGCGGTTAGTACTTGTAGATAGTTTAATATTCATCTAGTGTTTGAGAATTAATTAACAAAACTGACTACAATATCATTCCTTCGGGAAAAATCATTTCAACTTTGAAGTGCAAGATAGTAGGGAAGAAGGGACCTGTTAACTTACTGAGGTCACTTTATTTGGCCATTTGGTTCTTGGAGAAGAAGGGCAAGGAAGAGGGAGACAGTACAGGTCCCAGGGAAATTGTAACCTTTTGTCTCCATCATAATTAGTACATGAAAGGAAATTGGGAAAAGAGAGTTTTGGGAGAAAGAGGGGGAAACATTCATTACATATTCCTCTACCTTTACTTTGTTACCCTCTTTTAACACCAGAGTGTTATTTACACTTCCAATTCTATTCCCCTTCAACTTTTCATCAAAGCCAAATGTTTCCAAGTTTATTTTATCCTTAGAGACTCAGTATGTTAATAAGATCACCATGCAAACAGTTCCAACTCTAACTCACTGAAGCATCATAGGCTTCATATTTCATCACAGAACCTCGTCATAAAGCAAAAAGAAAGGGAATCATTTCAGATACTTCTATCAAATAAGAAAGAGAACGGACATGTAACGTCAATTATCATAATTGAAGTACATTACAATTTGACAGCTATTAAAATTGAAAAACATTTAGGTCAACTTAGTCATCTAGCCAATATAAAACAATGTAATTTTCCTCTCAATCAAAAGAGACGTACCATATGAAACCATCCAAAAATTGGTTTGTTAATTTTTGGATTGTTGCAATCACAATTCTTGCACTTCTTATCTTTCTTCTTGAGAAATTCATTCAGAACATACATAGCTTCGGTAAACTGACAAGAATCCCAGTATCCTTGCTTATTATGCTCAGAGTTGTTTTGTTGATCAGGGTGTAGTTCAGTATCTGATATATGACTCCCTTCACTATCCTCAGGATCATCTAGATAATTTGATAAGACCCCATCCAACTTCTTCTTCTCTTTCATCTTCTGATGTAAATTCAACCTTTTAGCCCCAATAATGTCACCCTCTGATATCTGTTCTAATTGAGTAACACAATTCTCGACCTAGATCAAACAAAATATATTCCCATTAAATGGAATGAAGTCAAAAGGTAGAAAAATAAAAGTTGACACTGAACTCAAAAGGGCATCTCTACACTGACTTACCTCTCCTCTACTCGATCGAAAATGAAAACAATGGAAACAGGCTTTCTTTAAGAGATTATGCAGCATATTAAATAACAACGGATTGTAGACTGGTGAAACGAGGTCCACGTGTCCACAATGACCAGGACAGTGATATGACCGCTGCCCACATGTTTTACATCTGCCCAATTAGAGACAACATGCCATTCAAACATCACAATCCAGAGTTTGATAGTATTTAGAACAATTTGCAACCAGTATTCAGATATCATATACTTACGCAAAGTTCTCATCCAGGGGACCCATAGCTGGATCATAAAGCCCGCCAGGGATTGGCTTCTCCAGAGTGTCAAGCAAATTGGGGTTTATTATCTTCACAACACTGTGGCTCCTGACCTCTTTGTCTGTCATGAAACCGAATTTCACCGCCTCCACAGCTTCCGTCGCAGCCTAGTAAACAATTAACCCCCAATATCGTTAAACAATCGCAAAACCATAGCCACGCATATAGTAGTAAATTTTCTACAAATAATGAATATATAACCGTATTACACGCGCGAATGTAAGTTTATGCGTACAGAAAGAGAAAGAATACCTCAGTTGATTGAGCCATCTCTGAATCTCAATCGTTACAGATATGAAGAATGAAGCAACAAGCTGGTATATGAAGAGAATGAGGACGTCGAAGAAAGAGCTACGTCGGGAAAGAGACTTTAGCGAGTCGAGGGTTTGTCTTAAACCCTTGTGGAAATAGTTTTGAGGGAGAGTCCTTGGGGAATTTTAAATTAGGGGGATTTTCATAATGGGTCCCCAAGCATTACTACAGGTAGCCTTTAGGTCCCCATTTAATTTTGTTTGACGATTAGCTCTCCAGATTATTAAATTTGGTGTACATCTATTTGTCATCGTGGTGATGGATCATCATTCTATGTGACGATACAATATATCCAATTAAATGCAAAAGTATGGAACTCGTGTAATTAGATTTATCATTCAATATCATTTAAACGTGGTTATCCATCATCGTGATGACAAATGGCAAATCGTCTAAATTTCTACTAAAAAGCCGCATAGCAAGGACATGACACTGATGACAACAAAGTTACTCTTGTTGGTCTTTGTATATAATTATTTCTTAAAAGGGAATTAAAAAGAAAGGGCAATTATAATGATAGCACAAATTTTGTTGAATTATGGGGCTGTTTGATATGCATTTTACCCTCATTTTTAGAAAAATTATAGCCGTTATTTTCCAAAAGCTGGCCCACCATCACACACAGCAGGTCAAACTTTGTAGGCTGCAACGGTAGGAAAAATTCTAAAAATGAAGCCAGAAATGTCCCTCAAACAGGCTCTAATACCATCACACACAGCAGGTCAAACTTTGTAGGCTGCAACGGTAGGAAAAATTCTAAAAACGAAGCCAGAAATGTCCCTCAAACAGGCCCTATATTTCAATTGTAATAAAGGTTCACATATTATTGTCATACTCATATTTTCAACATTTCATTATATTCTTGTATTTAAATTTCAATTAATGAAATACATATTGTCCTAATGACAAGTTGATCAAATCGGTCAGATCAAACATGGCCTACCCTGGACTGACCCAATAAAAGTGACCTGCTAATTAGTCCGTAATTCAAGTTGACTAATTTACAAGCCGATAGATGTAAAATTATATATATAATTTCTTTTAGTTTTTAAGCCGCTGCCCACTAATGTCATCATAGCATGCGAGACTCAAATAGCTTAAGAAGGTTGTGTAAAAGGCTGTGACAACTTTCTAGGGTGTGACTCCATTTTTAAGTTGTAGTACACTATATTCTTACCTTTCTTTAAATGTTTAAAACTAAATTTTAATAGACGTAATATTTGAAATTATTGTTTTAACTAGTTCGCTCGAATATTGAGAAAAGAATCAGACCAAAAGTATCTAATATACGGTTCGATCAGAGAACAAGACTTAAAGTTTTTCAGGTCACGGACTGATGTAGGAGTCGATGCATATTATCTCAAGCTAAGTACGGATCGTAAATGAGTCGATCACATAACATAACTAGGCCATGTCGGATCCTTACTTGAATCTGGTACCTCTTTTGACACCACCACTAATGACGATTTTTATCTAAATATTATGTTATCTATCTTGAAATGATGGACATTTATTTTGTCGAACTTTTGTATTTGTCATCTTTTTTGCTTTTTATAAATAAGAAGGGTAAATAAGTTTCTATTCCCTTGATGGATATTTGGAGTCTTTAACAGTAGTTATTATTCTGGTACTAATTAATAGAAGTAAAGGGTGACAATGAGACTAAAAAATTTGAAGATATAAGTATGACATTAAGCAATGATTAGAGACTTTCATTCCAATTAAATTATAATGCACAAAAGATATATTAATATAATTTTAAAAATAAAATAAGTGGGAAAAAAATAAAAGGAAAGAAAACACCACACCGAAAATCCTACAGGGGTCCAACCCCATGCTATTTGGTCCGATGGAGTACTATTTTATTCTAAGTTTTACAATTTAAACCCTATTTTAATATACTAGGTGCAAGCAACGTGCAATGCACGTTTGCTTAGTTTATATTTAACAGTTTTTCAGAAATTGTCATCAATAATAAGACATACTAATTAATAGAAGTAAAGGGTGACAATGAGACTAAAAAATTTGAAGATGTAAGTATGACATTAAGCAATGATTAGAGACTTTCATTCCAATTAAATTATAATGCACAAAAGATATATTAATATAATTTTAAAAATAAAAGGAAAGAAAACACCACACCGAAAATCCTTCAGGGGTCCAACCCCATGCTATTTGGTCCGATGGAATACTATTTTATTCTAAGTTTTACAATTTAAACCCTATTTTAATATACTAGGTGCAAGCAACGTGCAATGCACGTTTGTTTAGTTTATATTTAACAGTTTTATTTAAGAATTAATTTGTTATTAATAAAGATGTAATTTTTTTGGTTAATTAAATAATTGGTGA
>CAIGRQ010063176.1:0-18065 GCA_903798375.1 Fraxinus sp. D2006-0159 | reverse complement strand
ATGATTTTAATATATCATGCTTGTAGGCTCCCTTTCGAGGTGTGAAGTATCCGAGGAGGACAGCGACATATTAAGTCAACTCTATCAGATGCCTCCATTGGAAAGAAGTTTTAAGGAGATTATTGAATAAAATACCCACTTCGTTCTACACGGGCTGATGTCTAACCAAGGTGGGTATCTCGCTTCAGTTCTTTTACGCTTTTGCCCTTATTGGTGAATACTTAGCCTTTTTTATTTCGTTTGCAAGAAGAAAGTGCCGAGACCCGATTTCCCTACAATCCGCAAATTGGTGGTGGAGGCGAAGACAATGAAGACAAGCTCGGCTGCCTACAAGAAGTAGTCAGAGCATTTGCTTACCATTAGCAAGACTGGACATCAGCTAGTTGAGGAAAATGAGATGGACGAAGGAGCCTCTCTCATTAAGAGAAAGAAAAGAGTCAGCCCGTCTAGGGCCTCTGCTACGGCTCCATCTGGTGCGATCACTTATTCAGATGTTGGGGTGATCGGGGCGGCCCCTTCATCCATTCCTCTGGCCATTGTGTCGATAACTGCCTACTTTGCAAAAGAACCGGTGAGAAAGAGGCATAAGAGGTTGCCGCCGCTTCAGATCGGGGTAAAGCTACTAGTTTTCTGGGAGAACAAGGACGAAGACCTTTCTGAGGCAGTGCTAAAGATGCTCCCTCCGGAGACTGCTTCAGCTGTAGGGTCCGTAGCAAGTATTGGACTGTGGACTGGGCTGACCACGCCGCCTCTTACGACATTGAGGACCTCTTAGCTGCCAACAATGCATGCGTAGCTAGAGCGCTAAATCTTGGGACAGCAGCAGAGGATCTGGTCAGAGGCCTCCGAAAAAGAACGATGACTTGGAGAAGAGGCTAGATGCCTCGTTAAACTGGGAGGCTGAAGTGGAGAAAGTAAAAATGGAGGCTGGGTTGGTGGAGGATAAGAGGACTGATGCATAAATGAAGCTCGACTCAGCTGAAATACAAGTTAATCGATTGAAGAATGAACTGCACGAGTCGGCTTCACAAGTGGTTGCTCTGACCAAGAGGATCGACCAGTCCGACGAGCATTAAAGGCTCACCTCTGAGGCCTTTGAGGGGGGCGAACAAAGAGAAGGCCGAGCTGAAGAAACTTACTGCGGCCCAGGCTGAAGAGATCGATTCTCTAAAGGCAGAGGCAAAAACAATTGGCGAGACGGCGGTCCAAAATTACAAGGACAAATTTGATAAAACGCCAGAGTATGACGACTTCGCCAATTTCTGGGCATGCTGGGCTGCCAAGGAAATGATGTCGCATATGCGTGAAAGGCAACCTGATCTGGACATCACTTTCTTAGAAGAAGAGTTTGGTGACCCTATTAGGGGTCGGCCTGAAGCCCAAGTGGCAGAGGAAGAAGGAGCTCCTTAGGAGGAAGAGGTTGGGGAGGAGCAGGCCGAGGCAGGGGCTGTTGTAGATCTAGATTAGGGATCTTGTAATTTCTTTTCCTTATGTAGTAGCTTCGACCTTCCCTTTGTAATTAATGAAGTTTATTTTCTTTCAAGTGTTATCACTTCTATTTGCTTTATTTTTGTTACATAAGTAATCACGTCTTCAAACATTACTTGGGTTGAGTGGTGGTAACACTATAATCGCATCGACTCATCTTGATCTTTTAACAAAATAGGAAGTAATATCACGTCGATTTTGCTCAACCACTTGATAAAATGGAAGAAGTAATATCGCATCGGCATTGCTCAACCACTTAATAAAATGGAACAAGTAATATCGCGTCGGCATTGCTCAATCACTTAATAAAATGGAACAAGTAATATTGTATCGGCGTTGTCCAACCATTCCATAATTTTCATTGGAGGTGATTCCTTCAGGGGATTTGTACCTTGGCGAGTTCGCTTTAGGTTGGTGTGCTTCCGCTTTGTCAGAGGTGGCACCCACACCGCCTTTGTTTTCACATATTTTCTTGGAGGTGACTCATTGGGGGGGAGCTTGCACCTGAGTAAGGTTATTTTTAAGCTCGTGCGCTTCTGCTTTATCAGAGGTGGAACCCGCACCGCCTATGTTTACATAAATTTTCTTGGAGGTGACTATTTGGGGGGAGCTTGCACCTCATCAAGGTTGTTTTTAAGCTCGTACACTTCTGCTTTATCATAGGTGGCAACCGCACCACCTCTATTTACACAGATTTTCTTGGAGGTGACTCATTGGGGGGAGCTTGCACCTCAGAAATGTTGTTTTTAAGGTCGTACGCTTTTGCTTTATCAGAGGTTGCACCTGCACCGCCTATGTTTACACAGACTTTCTTGGAGGTGACTCCTTGGGGGGAGCTTGCACCTCAGCAATGTTGGTTTTAAGCTCATGCGCTTCTGCTTTATCAGAGGTGGCACCTACACCGCCTATGTTTACACAAATTTTCTTGGAGGTGACTCTTTGGGGGGAGCTTACACCTCAGCAAGGTTATTTTTAAGCTCGTCGATGCTAGAACGAAGTGGGGTAGTAATTGTTCCATTCATTTGATTTGCAGTATTTACAAAGTTACACGCTTCCTACTGGTAGTACTTCCTTAGGTGTTCAATATTCCAGGGGTGAGGCATTTCCTTCCCTTCTAAGTCTTCCATAGTGTAAGTGCCGGGCCGAATTTCCTGAACTACCTTGTAGGGACCTTCCCAATTTGGTCCTAAAGTCCCTGTGTCAGGGTCCTTGGTTGAGGGGAAAACCTTGCGAAGCACCAAATCGCCGATACGAAACATCCTCTTCTTCACTTTGACATTGTAATAACGCATCATCTTACGTTGGTAGGAAGCGAGCTTGACCTGAGAACCATTTCTCTTTTCTTCCAAAAAATCCAGCTCAAACTTCCTCAGTTCATCGTTTGTCACTTCGTTGAAGTGTATGCGGTGAGGAGAAGGAATACCAACCTCTACAGGACTCATGGCCTCGGCTCCGTAAGTCATGAAAAATGGAGTTTTCCCAGTAGCTGTTTTACAAGTAGTTCTGATGGCCTAGAGGACTTGGGAGAGCTCGTCCACTAGGCTCCTTCGGAGACATCCAGCTTCCTTTTGAGAGTGAGTTTTATGGTCTTATCGACTGCTTTAACTTGGCCGTTCGCCTGAAGATGATGGGGAGAAGAGAAATGCTTTCTGATTCCTAGCTCGTCACATAAGTCCCGGATCTTCCTGTTGTCGAACTGTTTGCCATTGTCTGAAACCAGGGAGTGGGGTATGCCAAATCAACATATGATGTTTTTCCACAGGAACTTGGAAGTGTTTGCTTCAGTAATCTTGGATAGAGGCTTCGCTTCCACCCACTTTGTGAAGTAATCGATTGCAATTATGGCAAAATGAGCGTTTGTTCTTCCCTTGGGCAGAGGGCCAATAAAATCTATGCTCCATTTAGCAAATGGTCAGGGGCTGGTTACAACAGTGAGCTCTTGAGGGGGTTGCCTTTGCACATTGGAGAAGCGCTGTCACTTGTCACATTTCCTCACAAATTCAATTGCGTCCCTTTTCATGGTTGGCCAATAATATCCTTGTCGGAGTATTTTGTGTGCTAGGGCTGGTCCTCCGGAGTGATTCCCACAAACGCCTTCATGAAATTTTCTTAGGATATAATTCGCCTCCTCACCCCCTGTGCATCTGAGGAGGGGGGAGAAAAAACCTCGCTTATACAGAATGTCATCATATAGGACGAAGTGAGCAGCTCTTCTCCAAAGCCTTCACGCTTCAGCTTCATCTTTCGACAACACTTGCTCATTCAAGTAAGCTAAGATAGGTAGCATCCAAGGTGGTGTACTTTCAATCCACATAAGCTCTTCACCTTTTTTTATGGAGGGTTGAGCTAGGTGTTCAATTGGTACTACCTTGAGCAGTTCTGAGTCTTTGCTACTGGCCAGTTTTGAGAGTGCATCCATGTGGAAATTATCTTGGCGTGGCACTTGGATTAATTTAAATTTTTCAAAGTTGGGCAGAGAGTCCATTACCAGTTTTATATAGGCTGCCATGTGTTTGTCCCTGGCCACAAAGTTCTCGTTTACTTGATTCACTACCAGCTGTGAATCGCTACTGATTATGACTCTCTTCACTTGCAGTTCTTTTGCTAGCCGAAGTCTCGCCATAAGGACTTCATATTCAGCCACATTATTGGACGTCTAGAACCCAAACCTAATGGCGCTGTTCAACTTATGCCTTCGGGCTTTCCAGCACAATACCAACTCCGGAGCCCGTTTCTCCCGAGAAGCTGTCGACAAAGAAATTCAAGGTGGGGGGTCAGCTGGCTCCATATTTACCTCAATTTTCGGGGCCTTAGAAAATTCAGCCACAAAATCAGCCAGGGCTTGACCTTTGATTGCAATCTAGGACGCGTACATTATGTCAAATTCGTTGAGCTCAACGGCCCACTTCAGCAGCCTTCCTAAAGCGTCTGGCTTCTGTAGGACTTACCTTAGCGGGAAATTCGTTAACACGTGAATGCTGTGGGCCTAGAAATATGGCCTCAATTTTCGAGAAGCAGTGATCAATGCGAGAGCTAATTTCTCCATGTCAGGGTATCGCGCTTCGACGGGTAGTAAAGCTTTACTCACATAGTATACTGGCAGCTGGTGCGTCTCTTCTTCTCGCACAAGCACGGAACTGATTGAGTCCTCGGCCACTGCCAAGTATAGCAGTAGGGGTTCTCCTTCTTTGGGTTTGCTGAGGAGAGGTGTCCGACCCAAATAGTTTTTCAACTCTTGGAACGCCTCTTTGCATTCAGGGTCCATTGAAATTTCTTACCTCCCTTGAGGATTCTGAAGAAGGGCAGACACTTTTTAGTGGCCCTTGAGATGAAGCGATTGAGTGCGGCTACCCTTCCGATGAGTCGTTGCACCTCTTTGGGCTTCTGCGACGATCTCATTTAGATGAGAGCCTTGATTTTCTCTGGGTTGGCCTTAATTCCCCTTTGATTCACAATGTAACCCAAGAATTTGCCCGAGTCTACACCGAATGCACATTTAATGGGGGTTCAGCCTCATTCGATATCTTCTTAGCGTTTGGAAAGTTTCATCCAAGTGCTTGATGTGTTACTAACATGTCATCAACATAAACTTCCATAGATTTGCCGATCTGATCAGCGAACATTTTGTTGNGAACATTTTGTTGACTAACCTTTGATAGGTGGCCCCAATGTTTTTCAGGCCAAAAGGCATCACCTTGTAGCCGTAAAGCCCCCTATCAGTGATGAAGGATGTGCTTTCCTCGTTGCTTGGAAACATAGGGATTTGATTGTAGCCAGAATAGGCGTCCATGAAGCTTAGTAGTTCGTGCCCAGCGGTTGAATCCACTAATTGGTCGATTCGCGGAAGCGGAAAGCTGTCCTTTGGACATGCTGGTTAGGTTGGAGAAGTCAATACAGACCCTCTATTTGCCATTATGCTTCTTCACAAAAACATGATTGAAAATCCACTTCGGATAGTTGGCTTCACAGATGAAGCCATTGGTGGCGAGCTTTTTTACTTCTTCTCTCAAGGCCTCTTACCTTTCGGCATTCAAATCTCTCCATTTCTGCCTATGTGGGGTGCAATTCGGATCAATTTGCAAATGGTGACAGCTGATTCTGGGGTCTATCCTAACCATGTCTCCGTACTTCCATGTAAAAACATCTACGTTTTTCTGTAGGAAGTTTTTCAGTTCTTCCTTAGCCTTTCCTCCTAATTCTTTGCCGACCTGTAGAACCTTGGATACATTACATGGGTCTACTGGGAACATTTTCAGTTCCTCCATCGGGACGGTCTGGGATTCGGATTCGATTATCCTGGGATTCAATTCTTCCAAGGAGATTTCATGTCTAGCCTCCGCCATGACAGTATCTGCCGTCGGAGGTGGCCCTTCTTCAGGGGCTCTGACATTTCAGCGTCCAATACCATGTTAACTCGTAGTTTTGCTTTCCTTAGAGAATTGAGGTAGCATTCCCTAGATCCCATTTGATCATCCCAGACAGTGGCGATTCCTCTTTCCGTTGGGAACTTCATGCAGAGGTGATGGATAGAAGTAACTGCCCATAATTCTTTCAGGGCTGGTCTTTCTAGAACTCCGTGATAGGCAGATCGTCCATCAACAACTAAAAATTCCATGAAGTGGTGTGCTAACTGGGGCGGAGCCCCCATTTCAATAGCTAAAGTAATTTTACCTCTAGAGATGATGATGTCCCCGGTGAACCCATAGAGGGACGAGGTCATTGGCGTTAGCGCATGACCTACTGCCATCTTATCAAAAGTAGAGCCGGATAGGATGTTGATTGAACTGTCATTATCCACCAGCATTCGTTTCAGCCCATTACGGGCCATCATGGCTCTGACTACCAAGGAATCACAATATGGGAAGTGTACACCTGCCACATCTTCCTGGGTGAATGTGATAGGCTTCACAATTCTGCCCCCTAAAAATTGGCTTACTATATAACTTGCCATGGGCTGACTCTTCGCCTCTTGGCATAGTTCTTCTGAGCATTTTTTGATTCACCCCATACGTGAGGTCCTCCAATAATAGTATCAATTTCTCGAATAGGCTGCTGCTCGTTGGGGACAACCGAATCCCTTCTGGGACGTTGCCCGCTTCGGGGCCTTTCCTTGTCATCATTTCTGTCATTGCGTGGAGAGTTTCGCCTCGTTTCATCCCTTCACGGAGAAGTGCGTCTCAGAGAGTTATTCTGGTGTCGACTATCTCTTGCATCGCAAGCATTGCTTAAACGTCGGTTCGCATCTTGACAATCGTTTATGTCATGGTCATAGTATCGATAGAAAGTGCAATAAGGTCGCAGGTCCTCCTGGGGCCTATTTTTAGACGCTCCTCTATTTCTAGAGGTTAAGGGTCGTCCATTGTTCCCTGTTGGATTATTGGCGCTGAGATCGTCATTTTCGTAGGCCAAGGTAGGCACTACATTCAGCGTGGCAATTACTAGCACTTGCCCCGAGGTGGGAGCTATAGCATGCCCGGCTTAGGTCCTTGTTGGCTCACTATCTGGGCGATGGGTCCTCTACCAATTTGCCTCCCCTTGGCGGCTCTGTTTCGATGATCAATCATTTCCTCGTTGACAATTTCAACTTTCATCATCACCACCAATTCGTCATACATTGAAGGGTTTTTGCTTAGAACATCCCTCCGAAACAAAATGTTCATGTTCAAGCCTCCTTTTAGAGCTGAAAGGCCTTTTTATCCTTCACTTGTTCACAGTAAGTAATCTCATCAATGAAATGGACGAGGTAGCTCTTTAGAGTTTTCCCTGCTGCTTGCTTTATGTCTTGTAGGCGTTGTATTGGTGCCCCTTCCTCCTTCATCGTAAGATACTGGTTCAGAAATACTTTCTTTAGGTCTAGCTAGCTTCTTATCGTAAGATTTGCCAATCTGCTATACCACACCTTAGCAGCGCCGCCAAGAGTTAGGTGAAAAGCCCTACACTTCAAGGTTGGTGAGGAGGCTCTCAGGCTCATCTGGGTTTTGTATTTGTTGAGGTGCTTCTGTGGGTCGCCCTTTCCTTTATACTTAGGAATTTTTGGAGGGACAAAGTTATGGGGCTTTGGAAAGGTACGGAGTTCCCTGGAAAAGGGAAGGTTGTCATCATCATCATCTAGTTTGAATGGCCTGCACAGTTCGTCAGAGATGTTTCCATATGTTGTTGGGCGAGGAGGATGCTGAAAAGCTTCGCCTCTGTCCCCCCAATCTACCGCGTTTCGCCTTTCCCGCCTATTTCTAGGTGGTGGGGCTTGAGTTTGGCCTTGCATATGCTCATGATGGTGAGCCATTTGATGTGTGGGTTGGTTCCTATTTCTAGGTTCCCACCCAATCCTATCAAAGACAATGGCAGACCTCTGGGGTCACTCTTCATATTTCGAAGGGAAGTTGTCCTCTCTTGTCGGGGCATTGGGTGCGGGCGTGTAGTTGGAAGTGTCCATTCCCACTTCTCTTTCAATGGGGGCTTCATCCTGGGGGCTAAAATGAGTCCTCCTGCTTGATTCCACTTCAGTTTATCTATGAGCTGATTGCTGAGGATTTTGTGGGGCTTGAAAACCACCTTGATTCTGTACCTGCATGAGGAACTCTTGCATGGCGGCATTCTGAGCCGCGATGTTCCTCGTATTTGTAACCAAAGTGGCCACTTCGACAGTCAGCTGGGCTGTTCGATTGCCCCTACGGTGTCGATGATGGGGTGGTTGATGCGTCACATTTTGAGAAATCTCTTCTTCAGAGATCTCCCTTGCCCTCCGTGGCTTCACATCCTCGCCACTGGAGTTTATAGTCCGAAGTGCAAATTTTTCCTTTTGAGCTGGGCTTGGTGTTCAGCTGGTCCTTTTTCAAAACCTGAACCCTTTTTCAAGGGAAAATATCAACCGAATATTCGAACAAGCTTTTAGTGGGAGAACTCGTAGTTTAAGTAAGTTTTCGACAGACGGTGCCAATCTGTTGACCTCGAAAAATGGCTTCGACGTGGCCAACAGAAGAAATATTCAAGTCAACTCTTCCTTGCACACGTAGCACTACGTCAGCCACCCGTAGTCTCTTCTGGAGGGATTGGAAGTGACCGCGAGCACTCCAACGGTCAAGTCTGTTTATGTTTAATCGAAAAATAGCTCACCGACGGTGGAACACTCGCCGGAGAAAGGGTGCATAATGGTAAAGATGCTAATGCGTAGGGGAAGGAAAAATGATACCAAATTTTGCACAAGTTTGCACTATAGTTGGGGTAGAAAAATTGAGATTCGAATCCTTCTTCAGGCACAAGTAGGGCATATTTATACCAAGGATGGGAAGAGGAGAGCCGTCGGATGAGGAGACGCGCGTTGTGAGATCCTGAGGGCTCGTCCCATTCTAGGTGTCAATCAGTCTTTTCAAAAGCAGCTGAATTTGACCGTTTGGGCCCTGTCACACATCCCATCAATCAGCGATTTGACTTTGGGGAGATCGTTATATGAGAGATCTTTGTTGGGGCGAGGCAGGAGCGGAGTCGTAGAAGCGGAGTACGGGCCTTTGCATCTGCGAGGTATCGCGGATGAGTTCGATTCCTTTGTTAGTGTATAGCCAGTTTGTCCCCAGAGTGATCGCTTCGGCTTATGCAGTCAGTTCGTCCCATGCATAATCACCTCGACTGACACGTGACGCGGTGCGGGGCAATCCCTGCCGACACACGGCAAGTGAGGTGGCGGGCTTGACTCAGGCCCGTAACATAATCAATGGACAAGATTGATCGGAGATGGTTTTGGAAGATAGCAAAAGTTTCGAAGTCATAAGGTTATACATATTTATAAGGGAATATGCGTGGCCCAAATGGGAGATTGTTAAGTTTTTTTATTTTTCATTGTAGGCCTACATATGTAATTAATTATGTATAAAACTATCTTAAAGTTGAGCTCAATTAAAGTAATCTAATAAAGAATTAAATTGTTGGGCTTAGGCATCTAAATAAAGTGTAAATCGGATTATATGTGTAGAGACAAGATCCATTAGGGCTGTATTTGACGATATGCCAAATACATATGAAAACTATATATAGGGTTATGGTCCCCAATTCATATGCTACTTCTCATTCTTTGTGTCACCCCCATCAACACAATAATACAAGATAAAACATATTGAAATGGAAGATCAAGAAACCCACATTCAAGAATCTAGATTACAATCAAGAATTAAGAAAAATGATTGGAGCAATTAAATTGAAGAACAAGACAATCAAGATTATGGAGTAAGAAGAAAAAATTCAAATCAAAAACTCAAGAACCAAAAGACCCAACAATCAAGATCCAGTAATAAGAAATTATTCCCAAAAAATTAAGGTATGTTTCGCATTATTAATTTTCTTGATGATTTGACATGGAGGAAATTGACAATTTAACAATTAGGTTTTCTAGTTTTATAAAGTTTAAAATTTCTTAAAGTTTCAATACATTATATTTTAAATATCAAAATCAAGCATGTGTTTGAGACACATTATTTTGGAAGAATATATTTTGAAATAGTAGATTGATGGAGAATGTGTGGTTGAAAAAAAAGGAAAAGTTATTGATATGATGAAAAAGTATTATTTTATTGAAAAATGTGTGGTTGAAAATGAGTAAGAAAATGATGGAAGAATATATTTTAGAATAGTAGTTTGATGGAGAACGTGTAGTTGAAAAGGAAGGAAAAATTATTGATGTCATGAAAAATATTATTTTATTTAAAAATGTGTGGTTGAAAATGAGTAGAAGAATGAGAATGAAAATTTTAATTTGACTCAAACAGGGGCTAAAATCTAATTTCCACACCACTATATGATTTTTTTTTTAAAACATATTCAATCCTTATGAATCTTTATATTCCTTTGTATAAAGAAATTGACCAACAGTATACTTACCAAAAAGAAAAAGTTGAAAATAAAATAGAGAAATGTAGATACCATCCCCCATTAGGACGCCAACCCAGGACCATTGATCCTGAATTATTGTAATATTGCACGTTGAGGTCAGTGAAAACAATATTTTTCTCGTTTTCATTTCAATATGTGTCTATCATTGAAAGCCAATATATTTGTTTCATTCAATATCCAAATGGGTGGGGATTGCAATTATATTTTATAGAGAAGAAGATTAAAAAAATTACAAGTACCGGTAGCAAAAATAGGAAAAAAGATTCTATCGCCACCCATTACTGCTCCGTTTCTTGGTACTGGAAAACTTTCGGTTAAAAAGAGAGATAATTTGACATTGATGAAGAAAGAGGTGATTCGGGTGAAGGTTACGTGTATCCAGGAAGTGCCGAATTGCAAGCTACGTGTAAAACATACAAGTCATTGTTGGGTTTTTGATATCTAATAAATTTCGAACGGTGATGTAAACAGTTTAGATTATATTTCATAGGCCTCGGTCAATAAGTGAAATAACTATCAATATAATTAATTTATCAGCTCAACACGAAAACAACTTAGGTTATTGGAAGCAACTTAATTTGTTAATGTTGTCTTGGCCCAAATTCACTTATATGATGACTTTCTTGTGTCTTGGCCCAATTGATGATATAACCTACACTATAAATAGCCTCCACATTGATAATTTGGAACGTGTGAGATTTGTGTAAGAAAGAGAGAAATCGTGGCTGCCTTTTTAGATTAAAAAAAACGACTGCGCTCATTGTGAACAAAAACCAGTGGCTTTCAACTCCATTTTTGGTCTCATCTTGTGCCTCTTTCATTGGTTTTCTTCTTGTCTTTGTGACTACAAATTATCACCATAACCTTGTTCCTTTATGGGAGAGAAAGGAAGAAAGCAACCACAAGTGATACAAGTTGTGAGTCGGAGTTTTAACTGATTGTTTAATATCGATTAATAAATTTAAACTGAGCCCATATTTCACAAATTGAAGATCAATTCCGCTACATATGGTATCAAAGCTAGGTTGGTGGTGGATTTTCGAACAAAAACTGATCTGAAAACGCCCTGAAAATCCAGCAGAAAATAAAACAGAAACTACCCGATTTTTGAAAATTCTGCCCAGACCTGTTTTTACATTTTCTAGCAAAACCACTTACCTTTTGGAGAAACAGAACCACCAGTGGACTTAGCAAGTGGAGGCTCTACTTGGAGTGGCGCGCGTGGTAGCCATTGGTGGTGCGTGGAGGTCACGCGCAGAACGTTGGTTAGGTACGTGGTGGCACGTCAAGCTGTTTCAGGCAATGGTTCCAAAAGACGGTTTCTTTCTAACGATGAGACATAGCCTTCGATGTTGTCGGATTTTAGTTTTCGAGCGATACAGTGAAAATTGAACGATTTTACCCTTCAATGTTCAAGTTCAGGGTGCAATTTTGTATTGCCGCAGTTGACGAAAGTTTTGGGACGAATAGTGATAGCTCTAAAGTTTGGTAAATTCGCATCTCTGATATTGTGGACCTTCAGAAGTGGTCCGCTCTGATACATTTGATTACCCTATTTAATTTCAACATTAGCGAGTCATCATGTGGGATGACATTAAGATTGGGGTTACCGTGTGAAGTAACCATTATTTATACTAGAAATTTAGGAATTATCTGCTGTATTTGAAAGTGTTGGATTTAACTGTGAGTTGATGATTGCTTTTATACTTTAATTGTTGTTTAGTTGTTTAGTCTTCGTGTGAGAATTAATTTTTTTGTTGACATACCTTCGTATTACGTTGATTTTTCTATTATAATACCTAGACTTAACCCATTTCACCATTCCCTTGATAGTGATATCGTTAATCTCAAGAAACCTTGAAAATCTAGAACAGTGTATATTGTCGCTTAGGATTATTATGTATGACACATTTGTACACTTTGGTTGTTAAGTTTTCTCAAAATGTCTTCAATTTCGAAGTTGGAATCTTCAATGGAAAATGAGATTTTTTTCGATTTGACAACAAAAGATGAAAGGGATTTTTCGTTCAACAAAAAGTCTCAAAGCTATAGATGACAATTTTTTTGCAAATTTGAAGAAATCACAAAAAGAAGATTACGATGAACTTGCTTACACTTCAATTATTTTACGTCTATTTGATGTTGTTTTGAGAAAGTTGGAAAACTTGATTCTATAAAAGAACTTTGAAAAATTTTGAATGACTTGTATTTGCTTAAGTCTACTCCTTAAAATTGATCCTTCAAAAAATCTTGATGACAATCGGATGTTTTTAACAAGCTTCAAGTATTGTTAATTGTGATGAGAATGTTTCTGAAATATATAAAGTCATTAATTTGCTTGAATTTTTATGTCTGACTCATGTAGGGAGGCTAAGAATGCGTTCAAGTATGTTAGGGACAACTTAACATGCGAGATTGTTACTGAGGGTGTGTTTGATGGATATTAATGAGGAAATAATATTTTTTAAATAGTGATATGATGAGAAATATGTGGTTAAAAAGTAAAGAAAAGTTATTTATGTGATGAAAAATATTATATTATTGAAGAATGTGTGGTTAAAAATGAGTTATGAAATAATGTATTTTGAAAGAATGTGTGTCAAACAGGGACTGATTCTCTTAGAAGTAAAGAGATAAAGACTAAGGCTGAAAGAGACGATAAAAGGAGTGGTGAGATATATATGATGAGGAATATAATGAAGTTTAAACAAGTGAATTTGGGTAGAGTTTAAGACAGTAGTGACTCAATTGATGAGAGTGGTAAGAAGAAGGGCAAGTGTTAGGACAAGCCAGGTGGTAAGCGGTGTTACAATTGTGGTAAGTCTAGACACTTTGTGAGAGACTATCCCAAGAAGAAGGATGAGCAAAATGGTAAGACAAGAGAAAGGCGAGGCGAGGCGAATGTAGCTATAAAGTATAGTGATGACCCTAGTGAGGTATATTGATAGTAAACCTAGTTACTGCTTTGCTTAATTCTGTTGCATGATTATCTGTTACATTTCAATGTATTTGATATGTGCATTTGCATGAATTTGAGATCAATTTGATTACTTGGTATAATTGTTGGCATGCATAGTGGGTTGGAATGCATTAACAATGTGTTGTGTGTCTTTTGGTATTATGGAGTATAGATGCTTAAAGTGTGACATTTGGATCACGAGTGGAGATATGATTAAATGTTGGGATTCTTTATCTGTGAAGACCCTGATCAAGTGGATTGTGAGATATACACTTCTATCACTTCTGTTAGGTAGAGAAGTGAGGTGGAGATAAATGATTATCCCTTGGATTTAGGATCTATTGTGGTTTACTAGTTATGCATGGATTTAGTGACCAGCCTAGTGTACAAGGTGAGCGATGAGAGAAGATATGTATTCTCGAGATACTAACAACACATAATAGGATAAGATAAGTGTAGTGAGATCTTTTCATGTGTCATTTATGAATTTGTTGCATGTGTTTTGACCATTTGATTAATTAACTTAGTGTTAGTCTATTGTTTTGTGTAAACGTGTTTTTGAAAAGAATCTAAGTGTTATCCTATGTTATCTTCATCGCATATATATTTGCTCTTGATTTATTATTGTGATTAGATGCTTCTATTTGGGTATTTGTTTGTGACAGTGTTTCGGATCCGAAACACGAGATAAGGTCTGTGATCCCATTTTATTGGTTATCTTGATTATCCAAGTACTAATTGTGTGTTTTGATTTCTTGCAAGTTTATTGGGTATCAAGGTTGATATCTGTTAGGTTTTTGATACCCAATAAATTTCGAGCGATGATATTAAACAATTTAAATTATATTTTATAGACATCGGCCAATGAGTAAAATAATTATCAATACAATCAATTTACAGGCTTAACTCGAAATCAACTCAGCCATTGGAAGCAACTTAATTAGTTAATGTTGCTCCTTGCCACTATACTTTTTGGATGACCCTTTTAATGCGTTGGCCCAATTATCTTTATGTTGGCCATTTTATTGGATACTATTGGCCCAAGTCGTGGTAACTTAAACTAACCTATATATTTACCATCCCTTTGCCATAAAACCGTGTGTGTGCTTTACCTTGTTTTTTATAGAAAAAAGTCGGTGGTTGCTCTTCCTCTTGTGCTTTGCCTCTATTGTTTTCTCTTTACTTTTGTGGCTTTGCAAACACCACCATACTTGTGTTCCTTGTGGGTACATTAAAAGTGACAACCAAAGCGAAAGAAGTAGTTGTGGGTTTGGATTCAATTGATTAATTGTGGTTTGATATTGGTTGGTTGAAATTGAGCTCGAATTCCACAAATTGAAGATGACCAAGACTTCAATGACTCGGAGAACAATGTAGAGTCTAAGGATGGCGATATATTGTTCGAAAGAAATGTGGAGGGAATTGAAATATGTTGTGAAGGGAGAGAAATCGGACATGAAGAACAAGAGCATCCGTAAATGGAACAAGACGAAGACAATGAGGTCGATGATTTGGAATATTCATCTTTCGGAGAACTGTTGTCCGAAATATCTCTGATGATGAGGTTGGCTATCGATTTCCAGATTTATGACTAAAAATGGATATATGAGATCCACAATTTCAGGTGGGACAGTTGTTCAGGTCTGACAAGACTTTAGGAGCGCGATTCGGACTTATGGTGCACTAAACGGATATAATGCTAAAGTGTAAGACAAATGGTGAAAAAATAGTTCAAGGTATTTGTAAACTAGAGTTCAAGGCATCAAGACCATTTTCAAATTATTTCTCCAAAATGGTGCAACTTCCGCATCATTTTATTTATTCATTTTAACCCCCTTACACCAAATCTTACACACAATCTCTTTCTTTTCTTATTTTAATTCTCAACAACTAATTTATTTCAAAAATTGTTTAACTACATATTCTATCACTACTAAAATTATGAAATTAAAAATAACATTTAATTAACTAAAATATTATATTTATGATAAATTTATAGAAAAAAACATTACCCTTAATATCACAACTAAATAAAATAATACATTTAACATCACTTAATACTCACATAAAAAAATATAAATAAAATTAAATCAAAAAAAGATATATAATTAGACTACTCTATCCTTCCATGTCACTTCCATACATTTCCCAAATTCTACGTAAAATCTCGATAAATGAATATTCCATAAATTAATAATATCGCTTAAATAATAAAACTTTTCGATCCCGACTTGAACTAGTGTACTAAATTAATAGCCATGCTAAATTCATAAAATAATATATTTTTTAGATCATTTAAAACCCAACGAATATAACGGATATTCATTTTTATATTCAATTATTCACACAATGCTCATCTCATCTCATCAGTTAATGTAAATTCTTTTTAACTCATTTCAATTAAGACATTATGGTAAAAAAATGTTTGAAGTTTGGAATGATTGGGTGTTTAAGTTAAAACTAATATATGTACATTAATATTTTCTCTTTAATATATGTACATTAATATTTCGATAATATGTTAAATTTAAAAAAAATCGATGAGCGTACTCTAACCGAATCCATAAATTGCCTACGTCATCTCGAAACTCGTTACGAAAACTACATTATTGACATATCGAATGGTTTAAATGAATATCGAAAATATTTAAATATGCATCAAACGTGCATTTTAAAAAAGAGGCGTCTAACTCTTCAAATGGGCTATTTTGACGCACCATAATATTTGCTATGATTTTTAATAGGACAAAAAATAAGTAGCTTTTAATCACCATAAACGACGTTGATTTCATTTAAAGTCTCTCACACACTTAACATGTGTTATCATTGAGATTCCACTATGCAATCAGAAGATATATAGGCACAATACTATGAAGCATAAGTGATAGAGCGGAAGAGACGGGGAAGACTAAAGTTTGAGGAAGAAATGTAACAGATTGTACTAATTTTGATCTTCATCTCTATTTTTGCATATTTAATTTTGCTTCATAATTCAAAATGTCTGCGTCTGTCGCTGGAACACTGAAGTTACCTTTAGCCAAGAGGGCACGGTAATTTCGTTTCCAGTTGCTAGGATTATTGCATCAAAATTTTCTGTTTTGCCATTTACACACTCCGAGATAGATGTCTTAATCTCTGGATCCCAGGACATAACTGAATTAGTGATTGAGAATATAATTAACTTCTGGAATTAATTAATTTAATTGGCATTCTTAAGTTCTCAATTTGGCAAAAGATTTCACATTTCCCTCTTTGCAGTTTACATAACAATTTAAGACATGACCAGTTCACTTTTTGTGACAAAAGGACGCCCTTAAAAGAAAACATGTTAAGAGATAAAAAGATGAAAATATAGATCAAGTTATAAAAGATGGAGCTACTACTTTTAATAAGGTTAACATTTTGAGATTGTAATTCGATCCGATTAAAACTCAAAAAAATGAGCATACGAATTTCAAGATTGATCTGCTCAAATGAACCACCATCTTGTGGGGGCATGTTAAGGGATAAAATTCCACATCGAATAAAGATGAAAACATAAACTAATTTATAAATGATTGGACTAATTATCTTAATAAGATTTACCTATCAAAATGGAACACTAAATCTTTACACAATCAACCAACCCAGCCGAGAAAATAAGTAGTAAGCAGAGTATTAGCTCATAAACACAATAAAAATGTGATTTTTCTTTTCTGGGATTGTTTGTCCAAAAATGGTGATTAAGTTTGTTCACCATGAAAATCCTTTTTAGTAAAGCAATATGTAATCATTGTTAAAGAGGATATTTATTACGGGATCCCAACGAACACTTATAATTAGAAAAGGTAATTCACAATGTAAAAATGTCATTTTCTTATGATTGTTTGTTCAACATCATCTTTTATATTATATCACATGACAGAAAAAATAGTTTTCACGTCCACAGTTTTAAAAAAACAAAGACAGAGTCAAAATTAATACAAAGGGAAGAGGGTACATTTAACATTATTGGATTGGACAAAGTATTTAGCACCACCATGTTACCACTTTTGATCTTGTCAAGTGTTTCGACATCCAACACTGGTGTCTTTCCAGACAAGTTCTTGTTAGATAAGTGTTTCTATACTGGATTGGACAAAGTATATGTGCAACCGATAACGTATATGCAACCGATACCATATATGCAAAGTTACCGTATTTGCAAGATTTACCATATACGCAGTGATTACCGTATATGCACAAATAACCGTATATGCAGAATGGACACCGATTTTACACACTTGATATCGGATTTGCAGTTTAAATAATGGATTAAATTATGTATAACAAATCCAATGATTTGTTAATTACAGTAAGTAATAACAAGAAGAAAAAAAAAATTAATTAAACGGTAATAAACTTTTAACCCGAGATCTGTGTTACACACAGTTTCCTTAAAACAGATTCGGCCCCTCACCGTATGTGCTTGAGGTATAATCCGAGCATCTGCTTCCCAGAATACAACGGTATAACGGTAGAATCTGAGCACAATAGATTTTACTTCGGTGTACTAAGTTAGTGCCCGAACTATATCACCTCCAAGACTGAACAGAAAACGAAAAACAAAAAAATTGCAAACAAACTCGTACTGCATGCAGATGAATTCTTATGTTGAAAAGAGAAAAAACGAGACATATATATACTGACTTTAAAGAGTATAACTTGCCCATTCACATAATGGCAATTACCATAAGAGTTTCAGGAGTTTCAACTGTTT
>CAIGRQ010063142.1:0-13957 GCA_903798375.1 Fraxinus sp. D2006-0159 | reverse complement strand
AAATTGATTCCTATTAGGTCTTCATCTTGGATTCTTCCACTGGACTTCTTATTTTGGGCCTTTGATTTTGGGCTGCAATTTTGGAGTGTCAACAACACTAATTGTCGGTACATCATGCAAGAGAAGGAAACGACATGCATTGTGCAATTGAGTTCATCTACATGCCCATTCGTTTCGTTGAACATGATGAACATTGCAAAGAAGTGATGAATTGTTCTGGCTCTGGCCAATATCATCCTCTTGAAGGTGGGTGAATTTACTATTAGACCTGAATACCTTGATAACTTTGTGAAATTGTGTTTCAATTAAGCTGAAAAATTTGGGAATATTATAACTTTTGTTTCATAAGATAAACCCAAGTAAATCTTGTATAATCATCGACTAATGTAAGAAAATACTTGTGGTCAGCACGTGTTGGAGAACTATATGGACCCGAAGTAACACAACGAACAAGATTAAAGGCATTGGGAGATAAGTTGTTGTTAGAAACAAACGATAACTTTCTTTGCTTAGCAAATGGATAGATAGAACAAGGAACAATATCAATTCTTATATCATTCTTAAAATGTAACCGATTCTTCAAAATCTCCAATCTTTTAAAAGACAAATGACCAAGTCTATGATGCCAAATGTGAGAAGCCACATTATTCATTACAAAATAAGCAGAATTATACAAAACCTTGGAAGATTTAATATGCTGCATCAATGATGTAAAAACCATCAACTATTTTACCCTTGCCAATCATCTTCAAGCTGCATAGGTCCTAAATATCACAATAGTTAGTGAGAAATCTGATGTTTATAGAAGAGTTCTTGGTCAAAGAACTAATGGATAAGAATAAATCTATTTGTACAAAAAAGTTTAACAACTTTTTTAACAAGTGGATACATGGCATCCCTTTATTGGGGGGCGCCTGCGGCTGGCAAGTTTAACAACTGGCGGCCCGCCGTAGGTACCCACCAATAGGGGGCCGTCATGTGACTTGTTGTCAAAAAAATTGTCGAACTTTTCTGTACAATTAGCATGATTGAATGAATAATAGATTGAACTTGATTGGGGTACAAATAGCACATCCTCAAGAACCAATTCAGGAGTGAGTTTAACACTTTCAGCAAAGTGTACAAGAATTTTGGTGTGGTTAGGTAAAATGATATAAGCATTCTGCATTACCTTCAACATTTGGAAAGATGCATGTCTAAAACAAACATTACTAGTTGCCCTTGAATCCAGCACCCAATATCTAGGAGAATTGAATATTGGACTAATGGAACTAGAAAGGCATGCACCTAATACATGACCAAAATTAATGAAAGCCCAAGAATACATGGTGCAATCCAACCATTTGTAAAGCTTCCGGTGATATACAAACAAGAAGCATAGATCCTTATACAAAATTGAATTTTACGAGATCTCAATATGATCCACATGGTGACATACAATAAGGAACATCGATTCTTATACTATTGAGCTTTCGAGGTCTCAATACGACCCACAAATTTAGAGTAATGATTTTACAATGAATTTTTTTCTCTCCTAATAAATGATACAAATGAATTAAGTACTAAGAGAAACTAACATTTCAATGAATAGTAATAAATGATAGCTCCAGTGTTAGATGAAAAAAATTGATGAATTTGATAATTAAAAATTTGATTCAATCAATCAAACTTTTCAATGAGAAGATGAAGAAGAAATAAATGCAATGCAAGTTTAAAAATCTTCTCACGATATATTTCTCTTTTAATGAAAGATTGTAATAAATTAAATACTAAGAGAGAAATGAAAAATTTTGATGAATATGATGGTTACAAGTTTGATTCAATCTATCAAAGTTTTAAATATAAAGAAGTAGAAGAAATATATGCAATGTAAGTTCAAAGATCTTCTTTGAAATATCTCTCTTTTATGAATAATAAAAATAATTTAAGTACAAAAAAAAGAAATGAAAAAATTTGATGAGGATGATAATTAAAGAGTTTGAATCAATCAAAAAAATTTGTATGAAGAAACAAATGAAATGAATGCAAAAGCAAGCTTAAAGAATCTTCTCAAAATATATCTTACTTTAATGCTGTTAAAAGTCTTTTTGAAGAGTGGAAAGAGTGAGAGTATTTATAAAGCTCAAAAACCAAAATAATGTGTCGAACCGGACAACTAGCTGGACGTTCTCCTTTGGATTTGGACGACCAAAGTAGTTGTTATGCATATGAAATTTAACAGTAAGAAAACCAATTGTTGCATCAACCTGACTTTCGCATGGACGAACGGACATCCACCTTTCAAGAATTTATAGAAGGTAAATAGCACAAAACATCTCTACCTTATGTCATTGTGCAAAACATCTCTACCTTTCATTTTTTGGTATTTTCACCCTTTTTCCACCTTTCATTGTGCAAAAGGNCGGACATCCACCTTTCAAGAATTTATAGAAGGTAAATAGCACAAAACATCTCTACCTTATGTCATTGTGCAAAACATCTCTACCTTTCATTTTTTGGTATTTTCACCCTTTTTCCACCTTTCATTGTGCAAAAGGTCCTTTTCAACCAATTTTTTTTCAATAAATGATGATTTTACCCTCATATTCAAATAAAACAAAACAAAAAGATGAATAACCAAAATTAACCTATTTTTTCATCATCAAGACTTTAAGGCTGTAATCAACCATAATTCTTTTTTTATTATGATAAACAAGATGATTTGTAAAGTAATATCAACAGGGAATAAAAAATAAAAATCTTACTTTTAAAGCATATTCCCCTTATCTTTTAAAAATCATTTATCATCCATTTAAAGCATATCAAATAGTAGACGATTCAAAATATATCATTTAATTATTTAAAGTATATCATCTCACTCATTTTCCCCCTTTTCAACGTTTTTCAAATCTATCTTATTCAATTTCTCACTTTTGGCATAAGGAAAAAAGTAGCGTATACGAGAGCAAAAGTATGACATATAATATCAAAACTCTAAATCAATCATAGGAAATAATAATATTCCCCCTCAACTTAGTACAAGATGTCAAATATAGGCAAGTTTAAATAAGAGGATAATCATCACCATTTTAGTAAAATACTAATCAAGACGTGAGTGATGAAATGAAAAACATATATATTTCGTACATAGATTCAAACATGTAAGAATACAATTTAGCCA
This sequence comes from Fraxinus sp. D2006-0159, assembly GCA_903798375.1. Classification (NCBI taxonomy): domain Eukaryota; kingdom Viridiplantae; phylum Streptophyta; class Magnoliopsida; order Lamiales; family Oleaceae; genus Fraxinus; species Fraxinus sp. D2006-0159. Next base: position 10,797 of record CAIGRQ010063142.1, on the reverse strand, counting down.
TACACTTCAAATTCATTTTTAATTTCCAAACCTCTTCGAAAATATGAAAATGTATCAAATGCTAAAGATTTAGTGAGAATGTCGGTCAATTGTCTTTTCGTATTCACAAATTCTATTATAATATCCCCTTTTTGGGACCTTTAGGAGTCCATAGACGTAATGTCTTAGCTAGTACCGCTAAGATATCTAAAAATTTGTATTACGGCACTAAGATGTGAACTTGAGTATTGGGTTGACATATTGCACATAATTATACACTAAATATAATATCGAGTCTACTTGCGATTATGTAAGTGGGAGATTCGATCATACCTCAAGATTTTATTATATCTATGGAAGTACGTTGATCATCTTTGTCCAATTTGATTGATGAGTTTATAAGAATGTTCATTGATTTCAACTCTTTCATTCCAAACTTATTGAGCATGTCTATGATGTATTTTGTTTGACTCCATTTCTTAGATAGAAATTGATCACATTGTATTTCAGAAGATTCTTTTTCATCTTGTTGAACATTTGTTTCTTTCTCATGATGATCTTCAACAACTTTAGAATCTTTTTTTTTATTATTATTTTAAATGTTCATTTGATCAAAATGAATCTCCAAACCTACATTATTAGCAATATCTTTCTCTTGATCAAGAGAATTGGCTTCATAAAAAATTATATGCATGGATTCTTCAACAACTAAAGTTCTTTTGTTGAAAACTTGATAAACTTTTTCTCGTAAATGATTAACCAAGAAAATTTCAATATTGGACTTTTAATCAATTTTTTTCAAATTTTCTCAAGTGTCTAAGATAAAACATTTGTTACCAGTTTTTTTTTTTAAAGTTCATATGAAAGTTTCAATTTCTTTCGACTAACCAAAACTCTATTTACAATATAGTAGGCGTATTAATGGCTTCGGCCCAAAAATATTATGGTAAATTATTTTCATAATTCGAGCTAGTTCTTGGAATGTGTGATTCTTCCTTTCTACTACACCATTTTATTGAAGAGTTCTAATAACTGAAAAATTATGTTCATAGAAATAAATTTGCAAAAAAATAAAAAAAATTGCCAAATTCAATATTGTCAAATTCTCCACCATAATCACTCCAAATTGTAGTAATAGTACATTTTAAACCGTTTTACAAATGTCTTCAATACATTCAATGCTTCATCTTTCAGGTTCAAAAATAGGTCCCAAATAAATTTAGAAAAGTCATCGACAATGACGAATGCATAATGTTTACCATTTAAACTTGAGGTTCTAGATGGTCCAAAAAGATTCACATGAAAAAGTTGTAAAGATTTTGCAGTTGAAGAGTGTTGCAAGAACTCTTCACTTGTTTTTCAAATTGTCATGCATTACAAATTGTCTTTCTCAAATTTCAAATTTGGCAAACTTTTAACAAAACAATTTTTTTTTCTTTTGGAAATATTTGAAAATAGGTCCATGCGAATATAATGTAATCTTTCATCCCACAATCAAGTATCATCTTTTAAACTTGATAAACATTTTTCTTCACTTTCAAACTTAATGTTTATGACATAAACATCCTTACTTCGATTTCTTATAATCATCATTGATATAGTTCCTCAATAAGGCACTTGGAATAATAAAATTTGATATGATTACCATTATCATACAATTGGCTAATACTAAGTAGATTATATTTAAGGTTATTTACTAAGAGCATATTACCAATAATTCCAATGCCAATGACTTTTCATTTGGCATTATCTCCAAAAGTATCATGACACACCCTTCTTTATGAAGCTTGACAATAAATCTTGATCTCCGGTCATATGCCTTGAGCATCCACTGTTCAATAACCATTTCCTCTTAATTTTATTTGGTACCTACAAAAAAATTCATTTTTTGTTCCATGGTACCCATATAACTTTGGATCATTGGTTGTTAGTGTTTGTAAACTTTTGAATTCATTTGTCTTTGCTCTCAAAATGCAACATCTATTTGATTGAACAATTAAAATTCATATGTCTATTTTTATTGCAAAACTACATGTACTATATGAAAGAGGGAGAAGTGGAAGCTTTAACAAAGAACTTTTTAAGAGACTTTTGTTTCAAAAATGGTTTATATTCAATTCATCCCTTATTAAAAAAGCATTTTTGTTCACCAAGCATTAGATTGGAAAATTTCTTCCTAGAGAAACTTTGTGAACAATTTGAATCTAATCTAAAAAAAAAAATTCTTGTAAAGAGTTCTTCTTAATTAAAGAATCGTAATTGACTTTTTCTTTTTCAAAATCATTTTGAGTTTCCAATTGTTTCTTTACCTTTTCTAATAAATAATTTTTCTTTTTGAGAATATAACGATTTAGAGAAAATTTCTCAAATTCTTCAAAAATTTCATCATAAGAGGAAGGTAATTCATCATATGAATAATTTTCATTTGAATTTACTTCATTTTCAACAGCCATGAAGCACGTGTTGAAAGTTTTTCCTTGACTTTCATCTTCCTCATGGTTATCATCATCGCTCTCATCCCATGATGATTGAAGTGCTTTATTTTTGATAAACCTCTTTTTGTTCGGACATTTAGTTCTCTAGTGACCGGATTTGTCACAATTATAAAAAACAATCTTATCACTCTTATCTTCCCCCTTTTCTTCTTTCTTTTGAAATCGCCGATTGTAGCGAATAACCCTCCAATTTTGACAAGAAGAAGTAGATCATCGAGTTCTTCATTATTCATATTTTTCCATGAAGTACCTTCATCAATTACAGATTTTAAAGCAATTTGATGCATTTCCTCTTCTTTGCTTTGTTTTCTACTTTGTCTCGGTGCGATTTAGCACAATGTCATCAATGGTCCATAGAGTTCTTTCAACGAATTTGTGCTGATATCTTTGTTGTTTTCTATCAACATTCTTAATGAGTTCCAATTTTCTGAGAGATACCTAATCATTTTGCTCACAAGTTCACCGTTATAAATTTTCGGTCAAATCCTTTAAGACAAACAATATCGGTAAAACTAGTTATCATATCAACAATTGGTTCAATTTTTTTATGAAGGAATTTTTAAAATCTTTAACTAAAAAATTTATCTTAGTTTATTTCACTTTGTTAGTACCAAAATGAGTGACTTCTAATGCATGCCAAATATTATATGTAGAATCACATGTACTGATATGATTAAATTCATTTCTATCTAAAACACAATAAAATAGATTTTTGACTCAAGTATTTAAAGACAATTTTCTTTTATTCTTTGCATCATATTTCTCTCTAGGTTTAGAAATAATTTGATCCAATTTACCATTATCTTTAATAACTTTTTTGGGCATATATGGATCAAATTCAATGACTTCTCAAACATTATAATCTATAGATTGAAAATAAATCATCAAACTTTTCAATAATTATAATGTGTACCATCAAAAAAGGAAGAACGATTTGTAGAATGCTCCAAAATGTATTGAAGATTATGGTTATCCATTATTCAAGATTGAGAAATCTTTAAAAATGAGCACCTTACTCTGATACCGATTGAAAGCCCAAGAATAACTAACTAAGATGTGGTGAATTAATCTAAATTCAAGCAAAAAAGACTAAACAAATTAATTCAGAAAATAAGCGCAAATATGAAAATGTTAACTAAAAAGGAAGAGAGGATGCAAACGATATAATTGTGGAGGTTCGATCAAAATTAATGATATGTGTCCTCTGTTACCAAGCTATCTGACATGAATAAGGTCTTTTCACTATATTGATTGACTTATGGTGCAATCCAACCCTTTACAACGCTTCCGGTAACTTACAAACAATGAACACATATCCTTATATAATATTGAGTTTTACGGGACCTCAATATGATCCACATTATTGAGTTTTACGAAACCTGAATACCTACACGGTGACATACGATACGGAGCACCAATCCTTAACATTGAGGTTTCACTGGACCTCAATACAACCCACAAGTTTAGAGCAATGATTTTACAATGAGATTTATCTCTTAATAAATAATACAATTGATTGAAGTACTAAGAGAGAATAACATTTCAATAAATAGTAATAAATAATAGCTCGAGTGTTAGATAAAAAACTTTGATGAATATGATAATTAAAAATTCAATTCAATCAATCAAAATTTTCAATGAGAACATGAAGAAGAAATAAATGCAATATAAGTTCAAAAATCTTCTTAGGATATATCTCTCTTTTAATGAATGAAATACTAAAAGAAAAAAGAGAAATTTTCATGAATATGATAATTTTACAAGTTTGATTCAATCAATCAAACTTTTCAATATGAAAAAGTAGAAGAAAAATGTGCAATGTAAACTAAAAGATCTTCTTTAAAATATATAACTCTTTTATGAACAATAGAAATAAGTTAAGTATAAAAAGAGATATGAAAAACTTTGATAAGGATGTTGATTAAAGGGTTTGAATCAATCAAAATTTTTGATATAAAAAATAAGTAAAATGAATGCAAAAGCAAGGTCAAATAATTCTCTCAAAATATATCTTACTTTGATGGTGTTAAAAGTCTTTTTAAATAATGGAAAGAGTGAAGATATTTATAAAGCTCAAAAAGCAAAATACTGTATTGAAGTCCACCTTTGGATCCGGACAACCAAAATAGTCATTATGCATATGAAATTTAAGTGTCTAAAATCCAACTGTTGCATCAACCAGATGTCCAATTTAAAAAGAAAGATTTTGTAAAACTTTCTAGGAATCCGGACGACCAATTGGTAGAGCATTCGGAAGTCCAACCGATTTTCCCCTTTTTGACCCTGTTTAATCTGATTTGAATACTTTGATAAATGTAGACTTTTGGAATGTGTTTTTAACTAGTTTTCAAGATAAATGGTGTTTAAAAAAATGATCTAAGTTCAATCATTGTTTTGAAAATCAATTTCACTTTTGATCAAAATATTTTATACAAGTAATAATTAAAATAGCTTTTAGTGTACATAATGATTTTTGAGTTTTTATCATTCATTGTCAAAGATCGAAGTATTAGTACCTTTACATTTGAACTAAGAGATCTAATTTTTTATCTTGCTTCGAAGTTTGGATCTTAGACTCTCGTCTTGATCTTTCACTGACGTTTGGCTCTTAAACTCTTAATCTTGATCTTTATTTGACGTTTGTCTTTTAAGATCTTTTGACGAAGATCAATCAATTTATCATTTGATGCTTTGAAAACTATAATCACTTTAAATTCAATTGTTAGTAAATAAGATTAACTTATTTATTATAATCAAAACTTTAAAGTTATAATCAACCATAGGTCAGCAATTACTTCCTTCATCTTCCACCTTCGTAGTTGTAAGATGTGTACTCAACATACTCATTAGCACAAAGTTCCCAACATTGCCAAGAGTTTGATCTGGAATAGAATAAAAAACTTGGTTAGCAACAACATTATTTGACTTAATATTATAACCTGTTTGATTGCTTGAACGAGGTCCCACTTGACTACTTGAACCATATTTCTGCTTTGTCTTGTATCATGGTGGATATCTATGGAGTTTATAACATTTATCAACAGCATGACCTCTATATATACAATAGGTGCAGATAGGTCTTTCCCTCTTTTGATTCTTACTATAAGACTGCCCCATATTTGTCCTTTTTTCATCATTTCTAGCATAAAAGGCCAAGGAATCAGTGGTTCCAGCGATCATATTTACAACTCTTTGGTGTACTTTTTGAGAAATAAGTGAAAATACCATATTGATTGTGGGAATTGGATCCATAAGCAGTAATTGCCCTATGACTTGAGTATAAGTGTCATTTAATCCCATTAGGAATGACATGATATATTCCATGTGATAATGTTCGGCCAGCTTCTTGTTTCCTCCACAATTGCATTTTCCACATGAACATGATGGTCTATAATTGCTAAGTTATCCCAAATAGCTTTTAGTTTAGTGAAATAGGCACTAACAGACAATTGTCCTTGTGTGTGATTCATTAGCTCATGTCTTAATTGGAAATTTCAAGGACCATTCCTATGTTGAAATCGTTCTTTAAGGTCAATCCAGATCTCATGCGCAGATTCAAAATATGTTATGCTAGCTGAAATTTCCTTTTGATACGGAGTTGAGGATCCATGAAATAACAATATTATTGTTATGAATCTAAGAGTTAAGAATATCGGTGTTACCTTCAGGCCAAATGATAGATCCATCAATAAAGCCTAATATATTCTTCACTGATAAGTGATAAGGTTTTGATCATTGCACAATTCTAGGAGGTGCAGTTTTCACGTGTTAGCTGCTGTGAAACAAGGATAAAGCTAGGATTGTGTGAGTGGTGAAGAAAATACGGACTGTAAACATCATCAATGGCGGAATGATTCACTGATGAAGATGAATCTTGATTTGGTTGATTCTGATCTGAATTATCTACCATGATAAATCAGATATGTTGATGGAATTAATAGCGAAGCTGAGAAAGCATATGCTCTGATGCCATATTGCATGAAAGAAATAAGAATTGGGGAATAGATTTTCCCATTCAACTTGTGAAAAATGATCTATACATACGCTATAAATATCAAAACTAAAGGAATGAAACGACAGTTGTAATGACAGATGTCAGGTGATTCCATCAAATGAGGTGAAATGCCGCAAATCAAAACCTTAGAGATGTTCCCGCTGCACGGTGTTGATGGGTGGGTTTTGGTCGTCGGCGCGGTGGAGGTGGGTGGATTTTGGTTGGTTTGGATAGGGTTAGCAGGGGAGGAGGCGGGACAAGAAGATGATTGTTTTTGTTTCTTTTCTCTTCTTATTTTGTTCTTTTCTTATTTTTTTTATTTTTAATTTAATTGTATACAAACTCATTCCTAAACTACTTCAAGTCGTAGATGCTTGTCGAAAACCAATCTTGGTACAAAGACAAATTTAAACTACTTAAACGTTAACATTTAGTCAAATATTCATGTCGTCACGTTTATGAATGTGATAGTTCAATACAATCTTTTAGGCGAGAAACTAAATTCGCACAATAAATAGATCTTCATCTATAAACAATAGAGAAATTTCAAATTGCTCACAGTTGTCCATTTCTTTAAGGCCCTTCGTGACTATGCAACTACAAAGTTTGGGCATCTAGAATCAGTTTCTTCTTGAAATTAATAAGAAATTCAACTTTTACAATCTGAGTTCTTGATTCAGTAAGCAAAACTTACAAAAAATTAAAGATTGAACACAAGGAATTTTTCGGCCGAAGGCTCACAGGTTCGGCTACCCATATAACACCTATTCCCTTGTTGTGCATCCATATAAAATGGATAATACTCGATCGCACTATAAAGCCAAAGACGACAGTCTAGAAACAAGATTTTTCAATATTATACTGATCAAATAAAATGAAGACTTATCTTTCAAAATTAGAAACTCGAAGGCACTATTCACCAAGAACTCTCAAAATGTCAAGTGAATGAAGAGAAGCATCCACAACTAGGTTTAAATCATCATAACATCATCCAACGGTCAGAAATAGTCCAAGTGTCATGACCTCATTAAGTCCCTCTATTAACAAAGTTGTCACCTAAGAATTGCGACTTTCAACTTTAAATTTTGGAAGCATCAAGGGTTCGAGTCTCAACAATAAAATTTATAGAATATATTTCATGCATAAAATGACCAAAAATTGAACAAGTCATACTATATGGTCTACTAACAAAATTTGAAAAAAAAAATTAATAATTCTTAACAAATATGATAATAAATAAAGGTAAGAAGTTCATTTGCTGGAGAGTTCTCAATTTAAAGCACATGCTCCTTGTTTTCCATTTATTTATTCTTTTTAACTTTTACAATGACGTGATTCTCAAGGAATCAAACACAACCCACTCTTTAATCATTTTTAATTTGTGTTTCTTCCATAGCAAACGGGATATATTCTTTTAGAATAATGTTATACTAAAGTCATGTTTATTGAGGAACAATCTCATGTTTTTTATATTCATAAAATTATGATTCTCAAGATTTTAACATATATATTTTTCAAAATACTAATTTATATAAAGTCATTATTCAGGAAGAATACTATTTTTTTTTAAATACTGATTTGTATTATATTGTCTTCGGAGCAGTGAAACAGTATTCTTTCAAGATATTCTAAAGATAGAATTTGTGTTATTTCAATAGCAACAACGAAAAAAAAAAACACTTCTAGGATTATGGTAATTAAAAATAATCAAATATTCTTCTTGAACGACGTTGATTTTAAATTTATACTCTTTCAAAAGTATAATACATTATATTTTCATGAATATTGGTATATAAAATTATGCTTATTCGGGAGCAATAATATTACACTCTCATAAATATTAATTAATTGTGCTCTTCAAAATTAACGAAGCAATACTCTTCTATAATATCAATTTATTTAAGTTGTGATTCCTCAAACAAAATAATATTCTTAAAAAATATTGATATTTAATCATTTATATTTCTTTAAGATCAATAGTTAAGTCAAAAGATTTAACAGATTTAGCACATGTTTGGTTTAGCTAAGAATTATATTTTTAGTATTTTTGATACGCGTTGATGAAATATGTAGTTGAAAATGAGTTGGAGAAAAAATAAATTTTAGAAAGTAAGGGACAAACACGGGCTTAAAGAAAAACTTTATAAATCCAATACAGTGAATGAATATGTTGCATAACTCAATATATTTATCCTTCACATTTGTTCAGAAATTTAGCTCAGATTTGTTATTTTTTTTTTCTCCTCACAACTCCTAATGGACAGTAAATGAATATGTTGCATCAAATGTAAACTAAGTGAATGTAAGTATTTATAAATAACATTGACATTGGTTTATTGTTGTGGGAAAAGAAATTGTGGAGGATGTCGAAGACATTGGTTTGAAGAAGAATCACATATTGTTGTCTATCATTGATTCAAATGGTTGAGTCCTTCGGTGGAGGTAGGGTTTTGAAGACTTGTAAGGGTACCCAGGTTGTATTGGATGGATAGAAAATGTCTTCGTTATACATCTTGTAGGGTCGTGTAGAATTTAGAAAAGCCAATCAACACAAGTTCAGTACCATGGTGGACATTCAGTTTGGTATAATACATTTAGGAGCTCATAAATTGTCAGATTTGAAGAGTACTGCTCGGTGGAATTCAGGAGATGTGGGTAATGTCTCTTTGCCACCGTCACCTACGGTATCATTGTATTCAATTGCTAGAGACGGACCCAGTGAAAAAGGGTATATGGATGCTGATTTTATTGAGCAAGTTTTAAGTGAAGTAGAAGGTGTACAATCTAGTAAGTGGTCTTCTTTAAAATTATTTAGCTTTGATTGTGCTTTGAGGTGTATTACAACCCAATTTGGTAAATTATAAAATTATTATGTTTTTTGAAAATTTGATGTAATTCTATAAGAGTAGTGCTTGGATTCATTGGAAGAGATGGAGTATTGTGTTTTCTTGGAGAAATTAATTTTTCGATTATTGTTGAAGAAGTCAATTCATTCCTTGGTGGAATTCGTGTTAAGATAGAGATTGTTGGAATTTGGGTGTGATTCGAATTCTTTGTTTGGAGTATCGAAAGATTTTAATTGAAGCACACGTAAAGAAAAATTCAGTTTGGAATGCTATTGGAGTCATATGTCAAGTTAAAATTTTATTTTGAAATTTCATTGGGAGTTGAAAATTGATATTGGACTTGAAGAAGAGTTTGGGATGGATAAAACAATTCAAAAAAAGAAATATTTTTTTCCCGAGCAAAACACATGCGCCGGTCCAGCACAGGGGCGCCCGGATGTGGCGTCGTGGCGCCCACCTGACCTGTTTCGGCTTTTTCGCGTTTTTCTCTCCTATTTCGTTTTGGAGTCCATTTTTTAGTATCCTACTTCATCAACTCCTCTACTAGGAGGGTTTAGACGTTCCCTACATATTCTCTATAAATATTAGGCTCTTCTATACAATTTCATAAGTGTGAGAAAATATATTATTAGAATTATAGGATCCATTGTAATTTTTTCTCTTCTACATTATTCTTAAGTCAATAAAATTTATTAATTCATCTATCATATTTCTTGTCTTTATTATTCTTTTGCCTGATCAAATACTTTATTATTTTATCAAATAACTTCAACAATTCATTTCGATTGTTGATTTTACAACAAGTGGTATCAGAGCGATTCTGATATCTTGTTTGTTTTACAACATGTAACATCTCAAAAAAGTGTGTAGAATAATGTTGGTGTACCTTGGGACTCTCGACAGGTGCATGCACGTGGGCGGAGGTAGTGGGGGAGGGCATTGCTGGGCTGTAGCCCAGCATTGTTCCCCATCCCATATTAAAAGTTGGGAAAATTAGGCCTAATGCCCTCTTAAACTAAGTAAATTGAATAATACCCTATTAAAACTAATTAAACCATTCAACCTATAATTAATACCGTCCTAAACCTAAAATCTAATAAAATCCAATTTTCATTGAGTACAAACCCACTCCTCAACTGGGTGGTAAACTGAAGAAGGGAGCCGTAGGAAAAAGGAGGCGGGCCCCCCCAAGAAGAAGCCGATTTCTCGCTCCGTCAAGGGCAGGTCTATAGTTTCCGGTCGGCAGGATCGGCCAATACTTGAAGAAACATCGCTATTCAGAGCGTGTCGATACCGGAGCTTCGATTTATATGGTTGCTGTCCTCGAGTACCTTGTTGCTGAGGTATAAAAACCCTTTTCATCTCATGATGTGTACTCATTTCAAATTCCATATGTATTATTGTTGTAAATGTGATTTTTTTTTTTTGTTGAATAATTATGCACTTTTTGAGTTTTGTTGAATTTTTAGCTTTTTGGTAAGTT
>CAIGRQ010063052.1:0-10131 GCA_903798375.1 Fraxinus sp. D2006-0159 | reverse complement strand
CCTGATTTTTGCAATTCTAAACCTTTGGACCTGATTTTTTTATTTTGAGATAGATAAAGCCTGAGTTGTGAATTTTTCCCATTCTTAAATTAATGAAGTTACCGGCCGGGTTTTAGTGGACCAACCAGGGGAAACCCGGGTTGCCAGTTTTGTTTATCACTTCCTCGTGAAGACGATTTCAGAAATTTTCGACGGAAAATGGCATCAGTAAAAAATATATTACGAACATCATTCAATTCAAGAACATCAAACACCAAAACATTTTCTTTTATTAAAAGTAGACTTTCTAATCTTTTCCAATTTAATCCTCAATATAACAAAAATAACAGGAGTATTTTCTATGGCCTCACATTTTTGTCACTTCAGAACACCTAATACAAATCTCTTTGGCCATTAAAAGCCCACAAGAAAATGTACTATATGATCATTGTCTAGCATACAAAGTTTACCAAATCAAGAATTGGCATGAAAGAGTTACCTCCTATTCTGCAGTGTTGAGTCCTGAATGGCATTCATGAAATCTTTCACTATCTGCTTCATGGATAATCTTCCTCACGTTGCAGTGTAAATTTGTATTCAGGTTTCATGTGCAGATTTCAAGGCCCCAGAATTTCTCCAACTTTGAAAAGTGAACACGGTGAAATGAAATGGGAAAAACAAAAGGAAAAAAAATCACCTTTCAAGAGCTTTTCCACTTTGAAGATCATCAACAGGCTTTTTCCGCAAAACGGCTCTCAAAATGGAGACAACTGCAACCAAAGCTATTTGCACGTGCTCAGAGCTATTGACCTTTATAGAAACCTGGCCCATTTTTCGGCTATTCAAATTGGCATTCAGTGACATTGTTGTACATCGGCTCAATCTGAAGTGAGACTGTAAATTGCCACCCAAAACTGTCTCTTTGTTAAATGAGAGGAATGTCATTGAGAGACTGACCTCCTCGTTTCTCACGGGGTAGTCTTTCCCTCTTAAAGTAGTTTTGACACTTCCACCATAAGCCACTTGTCCATTTCCTCCCATCCGTCCAGCATCTATTGCAAATCCCAGTCGCCTTCCTATTGAGATGCTGTCCTCGATTTTAGTACCAAAATAATATTTATCTGCAAAAGATGTCACCGAAACACCACATTCAGTAACATTGTTTTTCAAGTTTTTCAGTTTTGTGTTGCTGCGAATTGTGCAGACAAATTCTTTCCCAGCAGATTGAACATCAAGACCCACACTGTAAATGGAGCCTCTAGGATCAATAAAAGCTGCAGTTGATTCTGACTGAATACTGAAATCTTGCTTGTCCTTGCTCATTTGTCCTGTGACACAAGCAACAACATTTTCCTTTATTTTAGCAGCAGTCTCAAGGTTAATACCATCAAATCCCACATCATGATCCCATCCATGGGGATCAAGAACCGGCCTTGCAAACCACTGATCACCTGTAACGAGGCAGCGGAATCTATGCACCGGACAATCTGAGTCGAAACTTGGAGGGACAGCCATGTCTGGTAACAGAACTGCTGTTGGAGACTCCTCCTGGTTCTCAGTACTGTCATCAGAGGCCACACCGACATTTTCTTTGTTTTCTTTCTTTTGAAGGAATTCTTGTTTCAGCTGTTTCTTTAAATAAAGGGTCTCCCTGTAATCCAGCTCATCAAGATAAGCTTTCTTTTGCGACTTGGTCAATTTCTCGAACTGAGCTCTAGTCAGAATTCGAATAGGAGGCAACTGATCATATTCATCTTCTTCATCCATGTATGTAAGAGGGAGTTCATCGATTTTGTCATTTGCTGCATCTGGGTTCAATTGAATACGATGTTTAAGAAAAGATGAGAGAAGATGAGGTAAAGAAGGCAATCGGGTATTACTTAAAGGCCCCAATTGTACACTGTCTTCAAATCCCAAAAGAGTATTGACATCACCAAGAATTTTGGTGCATATGCATATTAATAAGAACTGGGACATCCATAACTGGCCATTTGGAAGAATCTTTCTCCCCCTGTTATCTGTCTTACAGTGGGGATCATTCTCCACCAAAAGTACAGGGTTTTCAAGCTTCGTATCCAATATTGCCTGGTGAATGTAGTGTCGCATCAGATCAGTGCAGTAAGTGACGTAAGAATTATAACTTACAGGATAACCATCTGTATCTTCAGGAAGTGCAGAAGAAGAATGAGTCATGACAAGGATTGTGTTGAACCAGAGTTCAGGGCCAAGGAGGTCAGTTATCAGCTTCAACAATGGAAAATCACAATAACCCGGATTGATCATGTCAAGGCGCTCAAAATACAGGATTACATCCGGACGTGATTTTTTAACAAATCTCTTCACAGAGCTCAAGATTTTTTTGTTTCTCCTGGCACTCTTTGTTGAGGAAGGTAACAGGCCAGGAGTATCAATAAAAGATATTTTAAGACCGTTCACACTTCCCACAACCTCTTGAACTTGATCAGTAGAAGGATGAAACGCATCAGTTGTTACATTTGTATTACCAAATATGGAATTTATTGTTGAACTCTTGCCAACACCAGTTTTACCCAAAACAAGTATTCTAAGCGCAAAGTCCAGTTCGGGTAGACCAGCTGCTTCTTGTTCTGCAGCCGTTGCTCGAGCTCTATCAATTCTGAGATTAGTTCTTTTCAAATCTGATTCCCCTGCTCGTACCAAAGTTGCCAGGTGAATCCGATATAAAACCTTTGCCACCATAAGATTATCTTGAGACAAGCCAAGGCGTTGAAGAAGACGCAAAAAATTAATTTGTAGACCTTCAACCTTCGCCATAGGATCCAATTTCTTCTCAATGCTACTATTAGACACAGAAGGATTTTCTACGCGGTGAGACGAGAAACTCTGATTTGTCCGATTATCATTGGATGAGCAAGACGTCTCGCCAGAATCTGGCGCAGCAGTCAAGTTGGTGGTAATGCGACCCAAACCTGATGTGTAAAATACAAAGTAGGTAAAAGTTTCAGTTTTGATTAACAGTCATTGATCTAAGAATCATTAGAAATTTCAATTATGTTTTTAGCAAATTCATCAGCAGACTAGCAGAACAAGCATCAGCCCTTCACCGTAAGTATAAGAAAGAGCTTAAGTTAAAGATCATACAATCTGACAGGTCAAAAGTCATTTATTTATTGGAGAAAAAATACATAAGGGTACATAAACCAAAACAGATTGGTGATCTATTTTGGCCGATGACAATAGGATGGAAACTAATTTGTTTTTTTCTTAACATAAAAAACTAAGATGAGAACTATCATTTCAAGTAGTACACAGGGTTCGTGTTAGTTGACAACCTTTTGTCAAACTCCTCTCCCCTCTTCAGAGTGCGTTGGATGCACCAAGCACAAGCACAAACAAACACAAACACAAGACAGTCCTTAGACCCATAGAGTTGATCAATGATCATCAATATCAAATCTTAAATAAATTATAGTACCACATCAGGGATAATTGTCCCTGTTGGCCATTGGATGAACTTTATTTACACGTTTGCTGTCATTGTTTAATCTCGGAGAGAGATTTTAGAAGTGTGAAATATATATGACTGTCATTTTATATAAAGACTTATTTTTGAATAAAGTGTGTGCATACTTTTTGTCTTAGTCACACGGTATTCCCAGAACTGAAAGGACTTGGCAGCTGTATGAGCTCTGGTGGCTTGGCCTGCAAATATTAAATAGGCAGGTAGTGTTCGATAGTTTGATTTTATTGCTAGTGTGCTCTGTATGAGCTTTGGCGGTTTGGCCTGCAAATATTAAATAGGCAAGTAGTGTTCGATAGTTTGATTTTATTGCTAGTGTGCTCATCAGAGGGTGTGCCTTATCCACTTTATATATAATAAACAAGGGAAATGCCCAGGTGTTGACGTATCGATTTTAAATCACTGAAAGTTTTATTTAGATTTTACAAGAAATAACTCTTTTAAGAAAGATGAACTTGTTATAGTTCTCAAAAGAGTTAACAATACAAGAGAAAGTTTTGGGGTACTCAAGGTCACAAGGAAAAGAGTAGTGGTGGAATAACTCCAAAGTAACTGCAAATTGCTTGCTGCTTCTGACAATAAACCACATTCTACTTATACAACCTCATCTATAACCAAAAGGACACAAAAATCTAGTACAAAAGGAAATCTTTATATATTAACCTGGTCATATAAATTTTAGTATTTTACACTTCCACTATAACCACTCTTTTAAGTAAATCAAACAATGACAGCAAGAAAAGGGGCAAGAGAGCATGTAAAAAGGTTCATGAACACTGGGTTCCCATTTTCATACTCACCACACCCATAAAAATAAAATGACAGGAAAACGAGATACCTTGGTTGTCAAACTCTACATTTTGTGGTTCCTCATACAAAAAGCTATCTGATGCTGACAGTGGTCTCGATGAAGATAGGGACGTGGATACTAATTGAGATAAAACCCAATCCTTAATGCTCATCATGCTTACTGCACATAAGAAAACATTCCAATCCTTCAGTTGATCTTCAAATGAAATAAGGTAGAGAAAGATAATACATGTGACTTCTTCAGACCTCCAATTGCCAGGACACGTAAGAAAACATTCTAATCCTTCAGTTGAACTTCAAAGACAAATAGGTATACAAAGATCAATACACAAGACATTTCAGAAATCCAATTGCCAAGACAAATTAAAGTAAAACAATGAAGAAACCATTGAGCAAGCATTATAATATGACATGCAAGACGATCATGACACAAAATCAGCCAACTGAGTGAATAAAGCATCATACAAAATGTCAAAAGGAATTCCAATAGTTATTTTCACATTTATTCACAAGAGTCATTCTATGTAAGTATGATATTGTTATGGTGTCATCAGTTCAATGAGAATACTAGTGAAGAATAGTCGTGAATGATTTCTTCAAATGATCAGAGTAGAGATCCAAATCCAATAGCTTGGTACAATCTTCAATATCTTGGTAAAGTTTTAAAGAACATGTCTTAACTAGCCTTGTTCCTGTGGTAAAATTTTAGATTTAGCTCCAAGGGTAAAATATTATGCTTCTTTCTTTGATGTATGCCATATATTTTTCCTGGCTCTCTATTGAAAAAAGAAAAACAAAAGCAAAAAAAAAAAAAGGGTTAAATTAAATAACACCCCTATGATGTTCGGATTCGGGCACGGGTATCGAATACTTATCTAAGTGTCGAATTTTTTATTTTCTAAAATTTAGGATATGGAGACATGGCAAAAAAGAGTATAAATTTACAACACGAATATGTGGGCACGCCATTGAAACTTCATTTATTTTTTCTCCCAAAAATTCACATGTAAAAAATTAACTTCAATTTGTTATCTTATTATTATTTTTTTTAAATTTTAATTTAGAACAAAAATAAATTGTTTTAGAATTTAATAAAAATATTTTTCTTTTAGATTGTTGTATAAATATTTTGAAAAATGAAGAAACTAATATTAATCAAAAATATTTAATACGAAAATGAACTAGAAAGAAATCTAAGCTATAAACTTTTGATGCCAACATTTTTGCATTTTTATTGTTAAGATATTATTAGTTTAATTTTCAAAATTTCATATAGTATAAATGTCATGAGTTTGAAAAAATAAAAATTCTAGAAAATGATATTAAATTGTTCTAAAACATTTATTTTATTGATTTTATAATTATCTGTTAATCATTTTGGCCAAAAAAAAAATCACATTTTAAATTTTTTTAAAATTTTGTAACAATATTTACCGTGGTAGTTTTTTTAAACTAAAATGGTTTTATCTAGGCCTTATTTGATTCACATTATTTCTAAAATATATTTTTCTCCCTTTTCTTTTCAACCACACATTCTTCAATAAAATAATATTACACGCAAATCCAAAAATTTTCCTTATTTTTTAACCACACATTATACTTGAATCTACTATTCGAAAA
Organism: Fraxinus sp. D2006-0159; assembly: GCA_903798375.1. Classification (NCBI taxonomy): domain Eukaryota; kingdom Viridiplantae; phylum Streptophyta; class Magnoliopsida; order Lamiales; family Oleaceae; genus Fraxinus; species Fraxinus sp. D2006-0159. Next base: position 4,223 of record CAIGRQ010063052.1, on the reverse strand, counting down.
TACATTTTTCAATAAAAAGGGGGCTCAAACAGGCTACTAGATCAAAATAGCCAAAAAGCATATTTAAGAAATAATAAACCTCATGGGAGGTTTGTATAATTTGCTCACATTGGAAATAAAGCAGCTTTTTTTTTTATTATTATAAAAAAGCCCAAAACTAAAGGTCCAAGTCCAACAAAGTCTTTCCTTCCTCCCTAATCCCTTAAAGTTTCGCGGCTATCAGCACTCTACAACAATGGCAGCATCCAAGCTCCAACAAGTTCCACCCTGACTGTGTCCACCCATATTTCATACCCACACGACACGGGTATGCCAGTTGAAAAGAAGAGTCCGAGCATTACGGGAACACCCCACTGAATGTGGAAAACTACCTAGGCATACACTTAGAAAGCAAAGGCTATCATCATTAAAAACATCAACCAAAGTGACGGTGGATTCCCACATCTCTCCATGGCAACAATCATCACTTTGAGACCCCTACATTCAGTTATAAGCTAACCTAAATCCTAAGAAACATATATAACACGTCGTATGGAAAAAAAAAATTCAATTTTTAAATTGAGAATCATGTTTGTCCATTCATGGGAGCGTGTGGGATGGCTATATAAAGAGAAAATTTATATCAAAGGCATGAGGAAATAGATTATATGTAACGACTCATCTCTGTGCTCAACCCGCTATATCATAGGTATTGTCAGCTTAAAGAAAGCATTTCCCTCTTACCCCTTGTGACTTTGTGTCACACTTGGGCACAGAGGTCGAGTTACTAGTTACTACAAATAAACGCGCTTTTTTTGTAACGATCCGACTTCTATATCCAAACCGTTATATCATACGTCATGCCCACTTTGGGAGGACAAGGTATCAATTTGGTACCACGAATTAATTTAAGTCTTGGGGTCTTGGTTTCTAATTTTGGGGAATTTGACAAAAAGCTGTTGGGGGTAAGAGGGCAAATGCGCTCCCAAAAAAGACAATACGTATGATATAATAGATTAAGCACAAAGAGATTAGGTAGTTACAAAAAAATGTAGGTTTTTTGAAACGATTCGGCCTCTATGTCCAAGTCGTTATATCATATATAATCTCCACTTTAGGAGAACATCTGTCTTTTTACCCTTACCTAACCCTTACCTAGTTGGTACCCGACTTCTGCTAAAGTCTCTTATAAAGTAGAGGTCTTGGGTTCGAATCCTAAGAGACGCGACAAAAAGCCGTAAAGGATAAGATGATTGATGCTGGACAATACATAAGTTAATGGTTTGGACATCGAGGCCGAGTCGTTACAATATAAACTTGCAACAAAGTAAATTTCATCAAATTATCAAAACCTCGTCTAAAAGTCTTACGTAATTCATTCTAAACCAAAAAGGATAAAATTACAAAAATAAAAGAAATAAAAAAAAAAAAAATTGACACAGCTTAGTGTGTGAAACAATACTGTCATATGCTTCTAGTAGTTTCTCAAGATAGGCAACTCCATATGATTCTTCACTCTATCGAACCTAATACCTTTCTTTCTAGAGAAACTTGTTAGCTAAAAAGAAGCGCATCACCAATTAGGTTACTCCTTTTACGACATTCCACTACAAAATCACTTAATACTTGTGAACTTCTTGTCAAACTTACCACAATATGTATATTTGCAACTTACTCATAAGTCATCCAGATCAAATCCCTTACGAAATTTACTCCTTTTTTATTTAAGCACTCATTCTAGCTACATATTTTCTTACGAAGCTTAAGAAGAAAATTGCTGGGTGCTGTGACTAAATCAAAATACTCATTGTTCAATACCTAATTCATTCAAAGGGATCCTCCTATAACAACACATAGCTTTTAACTTAATTTGCACAAAATTTAACTTATTTTAGTTAATTAAAACGCACAACGTACAAATTAAATTCACAAACATTCTTAAACCCAATTACAACATAACACAATATGAACTAATTTAACCTAGTTTTTTTTACAAGTGCTAGAGATTCATTCCATATATGAACTTGATATATACAGAAATCAAGCTACTCCATATACTCATCCGGTATTTATTCATTCTGCAAAAAAAAAAAAAAGAAAGAAAGAAACTGGGTATTTAATATTTTACCTAATTGAAAATAACAGTAGGTACCTCCAGTCCAAGAGCTTCACGATTTCAATAACCAGAAAATTTTGTATTAAATGGAAATCTAAAAACATATGCTTCCTCAATCATCTTCCCCAAATTGAAAATCAAAAGAATTCTACAGATAAAGTTCAATTAAGGTAAAAGGAAAATCAAGATTCGAGAAAGAGAAAAAGAATTATCGAATTTTGATTCATCAATTGTCATATAAGTCGAGAAGGCGGAAGAGGGACAAATTTGGCGAGGGTTTCCATGATTATCAAGAGATATTAGATAAGACATGAAACGACGTTGTATCGCTTCTGAACCATTCTATAAACGTGTCATTTGAATCAGAAAATCCAATGCTATTGGCTTACTACGAAATTTCGGATGTAACAAAAATGTCTCAACCACATGTAGTAGATAAGTATATATATTTTAACTACGTTGACCTTTTTCAGTCAATTGTATCGTCAAAATTTATGTTCGAATTTCATTCTTTTTAATTGAGTACTAATTTAGTATTACGATAGAACGATCAGGGCACGGAATGAGGAGATTTCTTCGAATTTCATTCTTTTAAATTAAGTACTAATTTAGGGTTACGACAAACTGATCAGTGCACGGAATGAGGAAAATTTGGGAGACGAGGTGGCACGGTAAAATTTTTTAGAAGTCGGTAGAGATGAGTGGGGTTTGGCTAGGAAATAAAATATTATCGTTTCTCGTCCTATTTAAATTTTTATTTATTTATATGAATCAAATTCAATATTAATAAGATTCAAGGTGAATTCACTATGAGAGACAAAATGTCATCCCTACACTAATTTCTTTTATTCCCCATCCTGATTTTTTGATGGGATGAAACGATCACAAGCGTCAGGCGACCCTCGAAAAGGGGGCCGACATGCATAATGTACACCTAGAATTTTCCTTTTAACATTCTACGCTAATCCACTCTTTTAATCTTTTGTTGAATAAATCTCCGAACACACGCAATAGATCCATCGACTGTCCATTGAAAGGGGGAAAAAAAGCCGGATTAATGAAAATTAATGAGATATAATTAAATCACAAGTAGTAATTTAAATTATTTATATTTTGATGCGTAATATATTAAGTATTTCACAAAATAAAAATAAAAAAAATATATAGCTTACGTAAATTGTTTGTAATGAATTAGAAAAGAATATAATTCTTCAAAAGTTCAACAACTTCAAAAGTTACTGTTGACACCCTAAAAATGCAGTCCAAAATTAAAGGCCCAAGATGAGAAGCCCAATTGGAAAGTTCAAGATAAAGGCCTAGTAAGAATCATTAATGAAGGTAATAGAAGCTCAGGAACAAGGAAGCGCCATCGCCCAAGTTTGCAGAAGGCACAGAGGCAGAATGAATGAAGGGCCATGTGATCGCCCAGAGCGATAGTCCCGTTATCGTCCAAACCTTCATAGTCGCTCATGGTGGAGCACATCTAAAACATTATGGTCATCCAATGTAGCAATTATAGAAACAGTTATTAGACAAATTCGACATGCCCTACGACTCAAGGATAGACAATTAAAAGGCAAGAGTAATGGTAACGGTTACGAGGTAACTTCTCCCCAACAAGTCGGTCATTATGAAGGATGTGNACATCTAAGACATTATGGTCATCCAATCCAGCAGTTATGGAAGCAGTTATTGGACAAATTCGACATGCCCCACGATTCAAGGATGGGCAGTTAAAAGGCAAGGGTAATGGTAACAGTTATGAGATAACTTCTCCCTAACAAGTCGGTCATTATGAAGGAAGTGGATAAGTTACAAAGTGATTGAACAGTTCCGAGCAGTTTCATCACTCAGCAGTTACTAAGGGAATATAAAAAGGAAATGAAGACATAAAAGGAAGAAGCCCCCGAATCAAAAACTCTCAACAGAGAATATATAATTTCAATTTCTTAGTTTAACTTTAAATTCCTTCTTTCAGTACTCGTGTGCTTGCACCCCTTGGAGGTATTTTGTCTATTTTCAATTGTAAATTTTCGCTAGTAAACACACCATTTTTTTGGACTTTGTCTCAAGAGATTTGTCCCTTACAAAATCGTTTGATCCTTTCTTAATTGTTAGCCAAATAAAA
>CAIGRQ010063032.1:0-10720 GCA_903798375.1 Fraxinus sp. D2006-0159 | reverse complement strand
GGGGGGGGGGGGGGGGGGGGGGGGGATTTTTTTTTTTATACATGTGGTCCACTACATGTGAGTTGGAATTCAAAAATCTGGTTCAATTCTGGTAAAAATTCCATGTACTTGAATTCTATATACTTTCGGTTGAAATTGATTGCCTCGTACAAATCTTTTAACTTGACAAATAGAAATATTGACTTGATAGTTAATAATTTATATCAAATTTATGTCATGTCTATATTTAAATTATTTTTCTGTTATAGAATTAGAGGGTGTTTGGTGGGGATTAAAATTACAATTTTAGTAGATTGTGATAAAAAAATTTGAAATGTGTGGTTGAAAAGATGTGAGACCCATGAAAAATGTTGTTAATATTGATTGTTTGACTTTAATTTAGATTAAAATCTGATTTTAATTCGTACCAAACATGGCCTAAAATATAAGTTTAGTGATTTTTTTTTAAAAAAATTAGGAAAACGGTATATATATTGAGGGTCTGTTTGGTACCGATTAAAATCCAATTAGAATTGAAAATATAGTCGTTATTGGGTCCCACTCGTTTAATAAAAGTCAACAATAATGATTAGTTTTTCAATTTTAATCCGATTTTAATCTCTCCCAAACGGACTCTAAATTTGCGTATAAAATTATTTTTATAATAGAATGAGTGGTTGAAAAGATAAATTTTGAGAATAACGGAGATCGGACATAAATATCTGATTTTAATAATGGTGATATTGTCACTTCCTTAAATAGTAGTTTCTTGCTCTTCAAGGATGTTAACTTTTTTCAGCAGACTTGGGTCAAAGTCAACCGCACGAGCAATAGAAGACCATGTTTGAAACGGCACCTTCCAAATCACGTGGAAAAATTATAGCATTAATAAATTAAAGCTACCCGCCACCCTACGAAAAATGGTGGCCACCACCTTTGGCTGGATGGCCGATCTTTAAGCACGACCACGACCACCGCTCCCAACTTTTACTCGTTGCAAAATATTCATCTTTACCCGCCACTTTTTTATGATATCACGAACTACAAATGTGTATTAAAATTGTTTGATGACACTTTGAACTAAAAATGAGTAATAGCGTTATTTTGTGATATCTTGAAGTAACAGCAAGTAGGGGTGGACATTGTAATTTTGTTATTCACAAATTTTTTTTAGCTCCTGTTTAGTGCAAATTAAAATTTTAGTATATTTTGATAAAAAATTGATGAAATTCTTGGTTGAAAAATTGTGAATTTCATAAAATGTGTGATTAAAATTAATTACTGACTTTGACTTGAGATTAAAATTAATCTACACCAAACATGAACTTAATATGATTAGGGTTAATTGAACAATTCTCCAACATGCTAATGTTGGCTTAGCAACGTTCTTAAAAGCCTAAAAGTGTTAAGATAAAAAAATAAATAAAATCTCGTAGCACTGCTAATTATTATTATTATTATTATCATTTTAAAATTGTGGATTTTTTTTTTTTTTTTTTAACAAAACTAATTCGATATTTGCGGATATCTACTCATTCTAATTTGAATATCAATTAATATTTTGAAGTGAAACTTAAAATCTCTTTCATATATTGAATGAGCTTGGCTCGAAGGGTGGATCACTGATTCACTATTTAATGAATTTGCATTTTGACTACTGGACAAAAAATCAACGACATTACTCCCTGCTAAATTAGTGCTAAGCGTGAATAATGTTGCATGGGTTAATTATTTGATTGGTCACTGAACTGTACATAAGATTTTTAGGAGGTTATTTAACTTCAAAAGTCTCCCCATTAGTTATTGAACTTTATAAAATGTAATTGCATCCATCACTTAGTAACAAACAAGGAAACTTTTGTAAAGTTCAGTGACTAACAAAAAAGTTTTTGAAGTTCAGCGACCCCTGAAAACCTCACACAAAATCCAATGACCAATCAGGTTATTAACCAATCTTAGTGTTTTTCTAGTCTTTTTCTTTCTTTTTTCTACACTCATACCCACAAATTTATTCTTTCTGGAATCACCAAACTTAAAAAAATAATAGCCTTTTATCTTAGGGATAACCAAACAAGATTGTCTGCTAACTCTCTAAGATCAAAGAAGCAATGGAGGACAGTTCTATGAGTTGCTTCACATTCAATCGTCTTTCCATCTAGACATAAATAAATAAATAAATCTATTAGAATATTACATGAAGATGTGTATGAATTTTAAAATTGAATACTATAAAATGGTCAACGCATAGGGACTCTCTTCCAAAATAGTTGACTACATGGATCATTGTTGCCTCTTTGATTGTAGAGAGGTCATTAGACAATCTTGTCGGTTAACCTTGGGATAAAGACTATTTTTTCCTAAGTTTGACGATCTTAGAGAGAATAAAATTCTGGGGTAGGAGTACAAAAAAAAAAATAAAGATTGATACGTCTTACATGATCTATAGAATCTTTTGAGATCAATTAGCAAAAAATAGGAAATCAAGTGAATTCGAAATTTGGTTTAGTATTGGGAGTTTAGTTTGTGATCTATATTAAGTAATACATTGCGGTCAAATTCAAAAATTATGGATAATTCTGTTTTGCCACCATTGTCGGTAGTGTCATTGTATTCAATTGCTAGAGAAGACTCATTTGTGATATTAGGTCTTCACATAGGTACATGGATGCTGGTTTAGTTATTTATGATTTGAATGTGGTTGAAGGCGTTGATTTTAGCGAAGATCTTTCTATTGAAGCATTTAGTTGCGATGATTCTGTTACATGGTTTGTTTCTGCCGCGTTGGTGATTAAAAAAACATTTGTGATTTTTGTTGCTCGTGATTTGAGCAAATTCGCTATCCAAAGTAATCTTGTGGATGAGTAATTCTTGGATTCTTACTTGAATTGAGTTAGTTGTAAACTTGATGATTTATTGTTCGTGGTGATTCGAACAAGTTTGATGACCAAGGTAATTCTGTTGGTAAGCAATGCTTGGATTTAGTTCACATTTATTGAGTTTGCCCTCAAGAGTCTTGTAGAAAAGGTGGTGTAATTTGTTTGGAGAATTTTTTGGAGTTAAAAAGTTAAGTTTTATTTTTTGCAATGGAATTTGTTTTCAAGTGGATAATTTTTTATTTTTATTTTTATTTATAAGTTTTGTTCATTACAATGGAATTCCTTTCAAGGTAGAGTTTCTTAGAATTTCGATTTGATCCAAATTCTATTTTGGAGGTATATTTGGAGTCGGTTGTTTGTATTCGAGAAGTCTTGAAAAAGTAAAAAAGAAAAGAAAATGGTTTATTGATTTTGGCAATTTTCTCTCATATTTCAACTCAAATATCCCGTTATAAATTTTACCTATTCTATTAGGACTTTACCACATATTAGACTCTTCATCGTATTAAATTCTTTTAGCATGTTAGGGATTCTTAGTATTTTACACATGTGGTGTACAACACATATTTTGGTTATCCAACTATTCAACAGGTTAGTTGAGAGATCATAAATATTGTAATCTTACTTTTTGATATAGTGAATCTTTTGTTCCTGCTCGCGATTTTTTCCATCTTAGATTTCCACGTAATCTTGTGTTCTTGTGACTGCTATTTTCATATTGCCTTATTATTTCTCGTTTTTAATTTCATAACAAATGGTAACAGAGCGATACACAATTCTTAAAAATCGGCTCAATCTCTCTAGCAAATTAGTATCAGAGACAAGATTTGCATTCCTAGGAGAGCCATTTGGTTTCGTATTAGAGTGAGATTCGATCAACTCAGATCGAGGTTTGATTTTCGGCATGAAAAGTATAAGTTTTGATATTTTGCTTTTTGATTACAACAATGTTTTTGTTATAGCGGATATTTTGTTTGGATGTAGGAGAAGAAGCAACGTAAGGATAAAAGGGAAAGAGAAGTTCCCAATTATATGCTTGCATGGTTCTATGGAATCTTCTGAGATCAATCAGTAAAAATTTAGAACTCAAGTGAATTTGGAGTTTGGTTCAGTACCGTTGGAGTTTATTTTGAGGTTTACATTGAAGAATACGTTTCAATCAAATTAAGAAGTTACGAATAATTTCACTTTGCCACAACTATCGACGGTGCCATAGTATTCAATTGCTAGAGACATATCTATTTGTGATATTAGACCTCCACATAGGTACATGGATGCTTATTTTGTTTATGCTTTGAATGTGTTGATTATATCGAAGATCCTCATGTTGAAGCATTTAATTGTGATGATTCTGTTACATGGCTTATTTCTGGTGTTTGGTGATTAATAAATCATTTGTGATTTTTGTTGCTCGTGATTTGAGCAAATTTGGTACCAAAAGTAATCTTGCAGATGAGAAGTGCTTGGATTTTTACTTGGATAGAGTTAATTGTACTTGATGATTTTATTGTTCGTGGTGATTCGAGCAAGTTTGGCATCTAAGGTAATTATGCTAGTAATCAATGCTTGGATTTATTTCACATTTGTTGAGTTTGCCTTACGGATTTTGTGGAAGAGGTAGAGTAATTTGTTTGGAGAAATTATTAGAGTTAAATAGTCAAGATTATTTCTTACAGTGACATTTATCTTCACGTGGAAATTTTTTTTTTAAGTTTTATTCATTGCAGTAGAATTCGTGTCAATGTTGAGTTTGTTAGAATTTCGGCATGACTCAAATTTTATTTTGGAGGCATATTTGGAATTTGTTGTTTGTATTGGATAAGTCTTGAAGACGTAGAAAACGACAAGGAAAATGTTTCTTATTTTGACAATTCCTCTCATATTTCAACTCAAATACTCTGTTATAGATTTTACCTATTGTATTAGGTCTTTACCACGTATTAGATTTTTCAGTGTATTATATTCTCCTAGTGTGTTAGAGATTTTTAGCTCTTGTCTGAGCCTCATTTTAGGGGGAAAAAAATGTATTTTAGAATAGCAATTTTGGGAGAATGTGTAATTAAAAAATAAGAAAAAAATTTCGATTTACATGTAAAATTATTTTATTGAAAAATGTATTTTGTTATCTAACTATTCAACAGGTTAGTTGAGATCATATATATTGTAATTCTTACTTTTTTTGATATAATGCATTTTTCATCTTTGTCCGTAAATTGTGTGATTGTGATTGATATTTTTATATTACCTTATTATTTTTCGTCATTAATTCATAACCGATCGTATTAGAACGTGGCTCCTTCCCTCCAATACGATTAGGGCATATCCTCTTTTTTTTTTTGAGTCAAAGTTGGATCGGTTGAAGACATCGCAAACCGACACGGGCCAAAACCACGGCAGCCGAAAAAGTAAATTCGGACAGGTGGAACCTTTTAAAGTTAGGGAAACCGATAAGATTGTAAAAGTCAAAAGCCAAGTGGGGAAAACAATTTTCTTTCGTCAAACGGCAAATGAAAAGAAAATCCACAACTTGAAGTAATGCATCGGCAGAGAGAGTCAGGGAATACTCTGCTTCGTAGAAGCTTCATAATTTTTGAGGTGGAAATATCATCACCTTGGGGAGAAAGCTACTAGGTTTTATATTTATGTCGACACAGAGTTATCTATTTTGAAGAATCTTCCACCATCCACTCCTTTTTCCTTCATTCAATTCATAAAATCTCAGGTACACGCTCATACAAGGCGGAATTCAAATAATTCTTTTTTGTCTCTGGCGTTTTTCTTTTATTTTTTTTATCCTATGGGTTTGATTTCGTACTTGTTTAGCAAGGCAGAATAAAAATAATTATTTTTTGGGTATGGATTTTTCATTCCTTTGATGTTCGTTTTCGTACTTTAGGGCTTCTCTCCTCTTGTTCAAGAAAATTCAGTTGGCTGTTTACTTTTTCTTTTTAACTTTTTTTTTCCTGGAAATTTTAGGATATTTGTTCTTGTGTGCTTTGTGGGTTCTGCTTCTTTTTTCTTCCTGGGTTTAGTTTGTTTATTTATGTTATTGATGTTTTTAATTTTACTGTTGATGTTTTAATTGAGTAAGAAATGTACGGTTGTTTCTACATAATTCTTTTAATCACACTCTTTCCCTATTAGTTTTGACTCTCTTTTTTTTTTTTGTGTGGAAATTGATTGATTGATTGATCTTCAGCTATTATTTTCCAGTACCATTTGAGCTTCTTCTTCTTCTTCTTTTTAAGTCTCTGCTATAATGAAGGTGTTTTTCGTGGGAAGAAGAGGGAGGAGGGGTACATTATCTTATGAAGGCTTTTGTTGGAAAAATTGATCATTGCAGGGGTGAAAATAATTTTCTAAAACCTTTGGGGAAACGGATTTGTGGTGACCCCAACTGGCAATTCCAATCATCTTCCATGCCCCGTGCAATTTTTAGTTTCTATTTACTTTCGGAGTTGAAGATAATGCCATTTCAGCATTAGTTTGATCCTTGTAGGATTTTCGAAAATCAGTTATTTGAAGTTTTAACTGAAATTATGCCCTTTAAGTTCTATCATTACTTATGGTAGTTTATCAGATCTAGAGATAATTTTATTCCGTCTTGGTCATTCATTTAAGTTAAAGAAATTTTTGGTCCGACCTTTTCTTATTTCATTTGATGCAGGGTTTTGAGGTGGTGATAGTTATGGACCCCAGATTCGGTGAAATGCACAATACGATAAATGGATTCGGATTCGATGATGAAACTTTCCTACCCAGTTTTGAGCAATCTCATGACCAAATTAATGGATATAAAGATGATGTTTCTCTGGACCTTAATATTGCAGATATCCCTTTCCTTACATTTAGCCCTGGCCTTGAAAATTTCAATCCATCTTTAAGCGGGAGCTATGAGGTGGAATCTCCGGATGATCAAGATTCTGATCCAGTGCTAAAGTACCTAAATCAGATACTTATTGAAGAAAACATGGATGATAAGCCAAGCATGTTCCATGATCCACTTGCTTTACAAGCTGCTGAGAAATCCTTATATGAAGTCCTTGGCCAGAAGTACCCACCTTCACCACATCAAAAATCTGATTACTTTAACTGCAGTTCGGAAAGCCGAGATGCCTTTTTTGGGAGTTCCAGTGAGTACACAAACAGCAGTAGTAACGGCACTAAATCTGTTGATCCACAGTGGGTTGTTGATCCAGGTGAATTTAATTCGTCGGTGGAACAGAGTAAGTTGCTGGATACTGCTTTCAAATCTGCCACGAAATCCAGTTCACAATGGTCAGTTGGTTCTGTTAACAGCTTCAACGATAATATCAATATCCAGGTGAGCTCTTTTGAAAATACCAGCCTAATTCCAAATATATTCAGCGATAGTGAGTCTATCTTGCAGTTCAAGAGAGGGATGGAAGAAGCTAGTAAATTCCTTCCCCCTAGCAATCAATTGATTATCGAATTGGATAAATACACACTGCCTCCAAAATCAAATGAAACGACTCATACGGTCACGGTCAAGGTAGAGAAGGATGAGGTGGATCTAACTAATGGTTCGAGGGGAAGGAAGCATCACCATCCAGAGGATGGCGATTCGGAAAATGTGGAGAGAAGCAGCAAGCAATCGGCAGTTTATGTAGAAGAGGTGGAATTATCCGAACTGTTTGACAAAGTCCTCCTTTCCACTGATGTCAAATGTGAGCCCATGCACTGTAATGTGGACGCTAAATTGCCTGGTGGAGAGGAAAAGTACTTGTTGCAAACTGTACTGCCTAATGAGTCGAATGGTGGAAGAACTCGTGATAAGAAGCATGAGAGTAATAGTGAAGCTGTGGACCTGAGGACTCTTTTGATCGGCTGTGCACAATCTGTTGCTGCTGATGATCGTAGAACGGAATATGTACAATTACAGCAGATTAGGAAGCATGCTTCTCCTACCGGTGATGCATATCAGAGGTTGGCATATGTATTTGCCTATGGTCTTGAGGCACGCTTTTCTGGAACTGGGACCCAGATTTATGCATCCCTTGCATCCAAGAATATTACAGCTGTTGAGAAGTTGAAAGCTTACCAGGTTTACCTTTCTGCCTGCCCATTCAAGAAGATATCAATTATCTTTGCAAACAAGATGATTGTGGAAGCAGCATCAGAAGCAAAAACACTGCATATTGTAGATTTTGGTATTCTTTATGGTTTCCAATGGCCTATTCTCATTCAGCATCTTTCAAGGAGACCTGGTGGGCCCCCCAAGCTGCGGATCACTGGAATCGAGTTTCCACAACCTGGTTTTCGCCCAGCCGAAAGAGTAGAAGAGACTGGGTGCCGTTTGGCGAAATACTGTGAACGATTTGGTGTACCATTTGAGTATCAAGCCATAGCGACACAGAACTGGGAGACAATCAAAATTGAGGACATGAAGATTGAACATGGTGAGGTGCTTGCTGTGAACTGTCTGTATCGATTTGGTAGTTTGCTTGACGAGACTGTTGAAGTTGACAGTCCCCGGGATGCAGTTCTGAACTTAATTAGGAAAATGAATCCGAATATATTTGTGCATGCTGTTGACAGTGGATCATATAGTTCTCCATTCTTCGTTACACGTTTCAGGGAGGCTCTCTTCCACTACTCGGCATTGTTTGATATGTTGGATGCTACGCTACCTCGCGATGATCCGCACAGGATGAATTTTGAGCAGGACTTTTACGGGCGCTCAATAATAAATGTTATTGCCTGCGAGGGGGCAGGAAGGGTTGAGAGACCTGAGACACACAAACAGTGGCAAATGCGGACTATGAGGGCTGGATTCAAACCCCTTTCTTTGAGTCGTGAGTTAATGAAGAAATTAAGGAATAAAGTGGCAGGGTATCATAAAGATTTTCTGTTCGACGTAGATAGTAATTGGATGTTGCAAGGATGGAAGGGAAGGATTATTTATGGTAGCTCATGCTGGGTTCCTGCATAGGAAGCTGTATTCTTTTTTGAACTCAAAAGGGTGACAAAAGTAATTCGTTAGCAAGACTAGAGGTATTTAAAAAAAAAAAAAACTCAAAACAGCCTTTCTCCATCATGCGCGTGAATGCCAACACACACACACCCATCCACCCACCCACCCAAGCACAAGAATGCACAGAGGTGGCAAAAACCCATATCCAGTTCTTTATACACATATACATCTGTTTTTCTGTTTGTTTGCTGATCCATATGTAACATCTTCCTGCTGTGTATCGTGTTATTCCTTACAGTAGCTAGAGTTATTATGCCTTAGTAATGCAAAATTTAAGTGTATTATAGGTTGAAATAGAGTTGGATTTCCATTAAGTTTGTTTAGTTTGGTCTAGATTATATTTGATATTTTCATAAGGTTGTGGTTTACTAAAAGTCCCCTAAATTATTTGCTCTGTGAAAGGGAAGCTAGGATTTTTTTGAGATTAAATGACTGAATCCATTGTTCTCACTTTCAGATAATCTAATGATTCACCAGCCTTCTTTCAGAAGACACTTGTGGATTAGACAGATTCATGGGATGCACTAATGTTACCAGATATTTGATGTACCTTCGCATTGCATTTACGCACAAATGTTCTGTGCTTCTGGTGATGTGTGGAAAATCGTGTTCATACGGTATGGATTATGGTCCTGAATCTTCTCAGCAGAGCAGGAATTTTAATATTTTCAAAATTCTCTCATTCAAGAAGGCGCAAAGTTACTATTAATACCAGCAGCATTGCTTGATTAGTTGGCTTGACTATGAATGTGAGTATAGGGCATGGTGGGTTACTTTTCTTGTTTAAGTATTGTCAGGGTTGTAGTAGTAAGTTGACTATATGCATAACAGTGTGATTTTATAAGCAATCCTTGTACAGTTTCCTGTTTCTGTTTTGGTTTACATTTCTGTATGTGCTTGATTGACTAGTATAGCCTTATAGTACAACCACAAACTTCGTAAGAGCATGCTTGGCTGGACTTGGAAGATTATTTTTCTAGAAGTAAGTTTTGTTAGTCAACTTTGAAAATCTTGTTTGCAAAATAAGTTGAGTTAATTTGACCCAATCTTAAAAGCATGACTAAACATGCTATGAAGTCTTGTTTCCGATATATTTGGGGCTAATTACTCGATTCTTTGTCATCAGTAGATTTACTGGGAGGCATATGGAGGTGCCAATGGTAACTAGTTGCTTTTGGTTGTTTGTCCATTTGAAAAATGTTAAAAGTCTTTTTGTGTAGGGAGGGATGTGTTATATACAACTGCTTACCAAACACGTCTCTTTCTATTTATGGTCTTGTTTTACTTCAATTGTGATTGTACAATGCAATTTTGGCAAAGTTCGACCCTCATTTGTGAGTATTTATGCATTTTAGCTCACTTTTCTCCATGTCGGTCGACAAATGAAAGGTTTTAATGTCTATTCAATTATGTTCTCTAGTCTCAAAAGATGTTTGATTATTCTGAAGGGGAAAATATGGCAATTTGAGACGGGAAGTTAAAAATTTCCAAACTATGCAGAAGAATGGACTGGATATGAAGTATTACGAATATTAAAATATCCATGTTTGGTTTAATAAAAGTTGATGAAATATGTGTTTGAAAAGTTCTAGATTCCATGAAATATGTTGTTTAAATTGATTGATGACTGACAAAATTTAGATTTTAGCCTCTGTTTGGGCCACATTTTTTTTTTCATTCTCATTCTTCTACTCATTTTCAACCACACATTCTCCAATAAAATAATATTTTTCATCATATCAATAATTTTTTCTTCTTTTTCAACCACACATTCTCCATCAATCTACTATTTCAGAATACATTCTTCCAAAATAATGTGACTCAAACACACCCATTATTTAATTGAAAATCAAATGAACCAAAAATTGAT
>CAIGRQ010063019.1:0-13874 GCA_903798375.1 Fraxinus sp. D2006-0159 | reverse complement strand
TAGGACAATATCTACATTGGTATGAAGTCTTTTGGGGTAAAGCCCAAAAGCAAATCCATGAGAGTTTAGGCTCAAAGTGGACAATATCATACCAATGTGGAGATATGTGGTGTCCATAAACCCAACATACCATTTCTGCATTTCAGTTTTCTCACAGATCATCAATCTGAGAATTTTACTCTTCCAAATCTAACAAGAAGAGCAGCCGCAAAAACCTATGATGGCGGCGCTTCCACTCCCAACATTAATATCACTGCCTGCCAATATCATCTCTACCACCAGCGCCAACAGACAGCAGCCACAAAGATGTCATTCCCTCTCCGTTCATAGCCTCAAATTTGACTTTTAAGATAATAAATCCACCCAATATATTGATGGTGAAAAACTACAGCAAAACACCTCTAACAAGTCAAGACCAAAGGAAAGAAAACAACAAAATCAAGAACCTATAGACGAACAAAAGAGGCAGCTGAGTGGTGCTGATGTATTATGGGCATTAGAAAGAGCTACTGCTCAGAAATCCAAGAAAAAGAAAGACGAAAGGGACACCGTATCTAGAGATGAACAAATTGTAGGAAGAGAAATCGAAGGGACTGTGGATGACAGTAGAGTAACTAGAGTTAGACCCTTGTACATCAAAAGTACTAAACAGAATGGCCGGTTGGAGGAATTGGAGAGGCAACTTCAGGAGCTAATAGATACCTAGGATTGTTTGAATTGTTTTAAGAGGTAAAACTGTTCTTCATCTTCGCATAGGATGAAGAAATAGAAGAAGAAGATTGTGACTAGGTGCCTTTTGGTGGTACTAGTATCACAATCTGCTCTATGAATTCTTATCTTTTATTTTGATGTGCTTCTAATATATTTGCAAGATGACATGATGTATTTGTGCCATTGCTAAGAGTAGTATTACTTATTGCACATGCTATCTTTGTCATGTATAACCAGTGATTCAGTTTATGGAATACTGCATTGTGGTGATTATTGGGCTGTTTTAATTTGATATATTTTGACTATCTGTTACATTATATCCAACATGCCTTTTATTATTCATTGGCTCAATTTCATTTCTTAGATAATTTTGATTGTGAATATATTACATACCCTATTGCCTCTTCATTCAGTGTGTGTTTCGTTTCTAGATGTTTTTGACATTATAATACTTGCTCTCTTATGTTAATTGACGTGGAATTTATGATACATACTCATTCTTTCATGTCTATATTTGACGTGGCGTTTCCAATTATGTATCGTCACAAGATTACATGTATATTAGTTGCCTGTCAAAATTCTTTTCTTCAACCCAGCAACCTTGGGGATGTGATGGCATTTGACGTGATTAAGTATTGGAGACTCAGCGACCTTAGTATACTCAGATGAAGTGAGTTTTTTGTGGGTTTAAAAACTGTGTTGCATGGTTGGATAGGAGGAGTTCCGTGCGTCTTTTTTTGTGAAATATGAAGCAAACAAGATTTCAAGGTTAGTTGGGAGAAATCCTATACAGATACTAAGTCTTGCATTTTACTGTTGTGGTTCTTTTCTCGTGGGGGAGGGGTGTTTGCCTTCTCTGTGGATATTGATTACGTCGAAGTTTCTAATACTCGTGCTAAAAGCTTACAGCTAAAAGGAATGCTGCAAATGATTGCTTAGAAAACAATGTAATTCCACCAATGCTTCTATTCCTTAAAATGCTTAAAAGCCAAAATGTTCCAGTTTTTATTTTTATGAACGTCGTAAACTCAGTGCAATGTTAAAGATAACATAACACCACCCGAGTTTTCACTTCTGGACCATGTAAACTCCATTCATAATTTAGAGAGCACTCCTTGGTTGATTTGTAACAGTTCCCTCCGCAGAATTTTACCTGCAGCAGACCTTGGTATGGCACTGATAACTCTCACCCTCCTAATTTTCTTGTACGAGGCTACCTGAAGATTTTCCAAAGTAACATTGAGAATGCTATGGCAGAGCAAGGGATAGCTTGCAGAAGAATCTTGTGCGTGCGCATGTGTGGTGGGGGCAGGGGGTAGGTGGATGAGGGGTGTACATACCTGCTCGGCAACAAATTGGATAACCTGATCTTCAGTTAGGTCAGAACCAGAAGCTTTTACCACATATGCCATGGGTATTTGTCCTGTTTCTTCATCTTCAACCCTGCACAGTTCCATTATTTCGTTAAACACCACAGTATTTGATGGGGAATAGGGTTCTGTTGTTTATGAAAGATATATCAGGCAACGGACGGTATAACTGCTGCGTCGAGTATATGTGGATGACTTAATAATATTGCTTCCAGCTCTGCTGGAGCCACCTGCAGTTGCATTCATTTCAGCTTGTAAGTCACTCCAAGTATTCATCCTCGTAATTTTTAAACATATACAACTATACAAGACATGAGAAATTACTGTACCTGGAAACCTTTATGCTTGATCAACTCCTTTATTCTATCGACTATGTACAGGTACCCATCTCCATCAATATAACAAAGATCACCAGTTTTGAGCCATCCGTCCGAGTCGAACGTAGCAGTAGTTGCTTCCTCATTTCCCAGGTATTCTTTCATTATGGTAGGGCTTTTCAGCCACAGTTCTCCTTGCTTATATGGCGGCAAAGTCAATCCCGTCTCAACATCCACCACCTTGGCACTAAAACATGGAACCAATCTCCCGGACGAGGCTGAACGAGCCTTCGCTTGGTTGTTTGAAACAAAGTAAGTTGCTCCACCAGTGCTCTCTGTCAGCCCATAGCCTGGTCTTAGCTCGACCCAAGGAAACTTCTCTCTGAACCTATCTGCCACCTCTTTGCTCAATGGAGCAGCTCCCGAGCCCACTCTGCGTAATGACGACAAGTCATATGCCCCTCCGGGATACTTCACCAGCCCAAGAATCACTGGGGGAACGGCTGGAATGTTGTTGATCTTGTAGTTCTGAATAGCTTTGAGCATGTTTTGGAAATCAAATCTTTGCATGATAACAATTGGTGTGCCTGAACAGAACATTCCAAGGGCAAAAAATGCTAGACCGTAGATGTGGAACATGGGGATGAAGCACAGAAAAACATCATTCTGAGCATTTGATACGTCCACTGACCATTTGAGTAGTTTCATAATAGATATGAAATTTGAATGTGTCAATACTACTCCTTTACTAGTTCCTGTAGTCCCTGAAGAGTAGAGAATTGCTGCTGTATCCGACTGAACCGGCTTGGCTTCTGGAATGCATAAAGGATCACAATTCTCAACCAATTCTTGAATGGTAAGTGCATTATCATGTTCTTTACTGTAGGAAGTAACAAGAGTAGGCACTCCAGTGGGCACTAACTTGTGCATCTCTTCTGGTGAAGCAATAGCAAGTTTGGCCCCGGAATCCCGTACTTGTTTGGCAATTTCTGCTAGAGTGTTGAGTGGATTGGCTGTGGTCAGAACTGCACCAATGGAGAGTACAGCGAGGCATATGGTCGGGTACAATAGCGAGTTTGGTGATAAGACAAACACAACATCACCTTTCTTCACCCCGAGTCCATGATACAATCCAGCAGCAAGCGCCTTAATAGACCGATCAAGTTGAGCGTATGTAACTCGTTCATGAGTGGTGGAATCAATAAGTGCTACTCGGGATTCAGCTTGGTCAAGAGGAGGGAACTGCGATAGCACATATGTGGCTGTGTCAAGATTAGGCTGAGTAGGGATCCTGTCATCTTCACTCAAATGAACGAGGGAATGGTAGATTCCGGTTTCTGAATTGAACCCGGATTTTTTATCAAACACTTGTACAAGACTAATGGATTCTTCTTCAATGGTAGCCATCAAGCCCTCTTCACTTTGGAAATTTTGAACTCAATCTTGGATAAATAAGCTGTGTTTTTTGGTTTGTAATTCATAGTTAATTCCGCTGTTTTAAAGGGATGTTTTGGGCATTTTTTAGTGAACATAGTTGCCGGCTATAACAATGTGACCAAGTCATGCATCTCATTTTCTGCAAGATTCACATTTAATTCCTTATCTTTTGTCTTGTTTATAAGGTTTCGATGTTTTTAACGATTAATAAAAATCTGCCGACCTGATTTCTTGCATAATATATAATCTAATTGACAATAATATTTTGTTTTCTGAGTGATGTTTTTTGGTAGGACTGGGAACTGTATAGCTGTTACAAACGCGTATTTAGTTAAATGAATTCTGGAATTAGCCTCAACAATAAGCTAAAATAACGATGTTGCTTGATGTTTTCAAATGTCCGAATACATTTATTTACTTAGATTTTGTTTTGATATGCCAACTCATTATCGCAATTCATTTTTTCATCTATCGCATCATTATATGAAACGAATGTCTTCCTCTCATAGTTTGAACTTTTAGATATGATACCAAAGTACAAAATCAAGATTCAAGTTTTGTTGTCATTTATTTATAAAAGTTATGTTAGTGTTTAACTTCGTTAATTTGACCTACACGAACACAAACTGCAAAGTGTAGTTCAATGGATAGTTGGTCGACCATCCATGTGGTCGATCAAAGCTGTACTTGTCTTTGGCTCAGTGAATTAGGTTTTGTGGGTTTGTTGACCACGACAATTGTGATTGATTTTTCAATCATGATACATGAATATCAAGGTTGAAATAATGTTACGTGACATTTTATCATTGAACAATTTGAAAAATAGTCAGTTTCTTCATCCAATCATCTACTGCCACATGCAGTTATATCTAACTTTCTGTCTAATCCTTCTAACAAAATTAGTTTTATCCCTTATTTTTTTATCACAATCATGTTTGGTGTACATCTTGGTAAATGTTGCGTAGCATTCTATTATTGGACAATTTAAACAAAAATTTATTTTTGCAGCCAATGGAATTTTACAAACGCATCATCTGTCAACAAAGATGTTAAAAAATGATGTGCAAATAACAAAATCCTTTTTATTAGTAGATTTTTACCCCCAAAAAAAAAGTAGAGAAGTGCCGTCAACCCTAAATTGATTTTTTGGCAGTATAATTAGAAAAATGCTTTTGATTTATTAATGTTATATTATGCATAATTATTCAACTAAACATTATTATTTATTACGTGTCATATATCTTTTTTTTATAAATAATGTTTATTTTATATCGTACAAAATCTATACAATTAACAACTTTAATTAACTTAGCACGGCACAATTGTTTTGAGTATATATCGTATTATTTAAGATTTATTTGTGTAATACTCGTTAAAACATGATAAACCAATATATAAAATATTATAAAGCTCAAAAGTCATGTTACCTGATCAACAAGCACTTATCGATTTTAACTATGCTTTAAACAAAAGTAATTTTGAACTTCGAAAAAGCCTTGACAAATACACACTTTTGTTTGTCTTGATAATATTTCTTGGAAAATTTAAAATTCCAAGTCATTAATGAGAAATATGTACTTGGTAAATTGTACACAAGAACCTCAAGTAGCGTCTTACGACGATAGTTAATGACGAATTTTATATTTGATAAGGAGAGATAGTTAATGACGAATTTTGTACACAAGAACTTCAAGTAGCGTCTTACGACAATAGTTAACATTACGACTATTACTCGTGAGGAACCGGGAACAAGGAGAGATGGCATAATAAATACGATTAGACGACACAATTATTATTATTATTATTATTATTATTATTATTATTATTATTATTATTACCAATGTGCAACCCACCTTATTAAATAAGAAAAAAAATGCAAGCTACGATTCAATCACGGATGGATATAACTGAAAACACAAACCATATACTTTTAATTCTTCCAAGTCAGAAGCCGTGTCTCATTTTCCAGCATAAATCTACAACACTATCTGGCTCATAGACTAAACGCAGTCGATGGCCTAATCCAAGACTAAAAAACTAATTATTCTAGCAACTATTTCAACATAATTCAGAACAAACAATGCTGCAGCGTGTCAATTTGTAATTCAAGGAGACATTGTCCAGCGAGTTCACTAAGAACTTTTTACCAGGTTTACTGTCTTTATACTGCTCGAGAACCACTTCACCTGGCACAGATATAGGTCCCAATTTTGAAGCTCATGGAGAGAATAAGGACCCAGAAGAATATGAAATCGAACCAACCCCTAGAAGAAGCAGAAACGGCCTTCCCTGGAAGTAGGCTAACCCGTGATTCCAAGTTAGCAGAACCATTGGCGCCTTGTGACAAGCCAAATGAAAGAACAATATTGAAGTTCTGGCTCTTGCTAAAAGATTGGTCTGTTCCATTGCCATTGACTGTCAAATTCCTTATTTGAATCATGCCAGCCGTAACATGTGCCGAACTGGAAGCAGAATTTAGAAGAAGAGTTGCATTTTTCGAAGGAAACTCTGAAGCAAATGCCGTGGGAGTTTGGAAGTTTCCCAACATGTGACTTGCCTGGTCGATGGAAGGATACTGAAAATCTGCACCCATTACAAGCGTGCTATTAACGTTAACAGTGCATGCAGAGGTGAAATGCTTGAGATGCATGTTTGGGACAGCATTGTGGAGAGATTTTAACTTATTTTTCTTCTTAATAATACCCAGTCCACCCTTCCAAACTAAACAGAAAACAAAAAGTTGCATTAGAATGAATTTTCTTTCAGTACCTGACTGAAATTTTGCCAGCTCTTGCTTATTAGACGACGACACATCATTATTTGTATTATCAATTAGTTGTTCACTTGACACAGTAGCTTGCTGTGTTCCTTCATCAACCTTCTGGAAAAGAATAGTAATGTGAGCTTAATTACTAAATTGCAGCGTGAACCTGGAAAAGACAGTGAAGCTCAAAGAATAAGGTTACCGTTTCGGTGAGGAATGTGTGATCAGAAATAAGATCCTCAATTTCAGTCATCTTTGAAAGATCACAAGAGAGATACTGTGAGATGTCATCATTGGCATCGAAGAATGTAGGGTACTCAAGAGCGTCGAAAGTAGATGTATCGGCTGCACCAGGATTTAAGAGATGGTTAGTTTCAACAAATCCTCCATCGCTATATTGAACATTATCAGAAGCATCCAAGAATGGTTCATCAAGCAAGTAATCCACATCCTCCAAATTCCTAGGCTCGCTCGATTCAACCATGTATTCATGCCTGACTTGTTTTACAACTGTATCATATGAAGCTGGCAAATCATAAAGATTTCGATCATCATGCTTTTCAGGCTCATTTTCATGTTCACCCATATCAACCATGCGCTGTTGGGCTCCACTACTGGACTCGGCTGTTTCTTCTTCATAGCTGGAATTGTCTGCAAAGTAGGTGTTCAATGGAAGGGGAGAAGTGTCTGACGGAATGTCGGTTCCAAGAATCTAGCAAAGAGAAAACATTTTACCATATGAAGGTCATAAAAAGGTATATTGTGGACCAAAGAAAAATGTATCCTTCACAATTTCCACTAAATTCTCATTGTGCCCTACTCAGACTGAAACATTGTAAAATTAGCACACAACACAATATAATGGTAAGTGCATTAACCTGCTCAAGGTCACGGCCATCCAAATAGAAATCATCACCAAAATCTACTTCCTCTGCAGCCTCCTGCTTGGGAACCAATTCCAGCTCATCATCCTCCCACTCCTCCTCAATAAATGGAGCCCCATACTGTTCGCCATTCTTTGGTCCCGAACCACTCTTCTGAAAGACTCTGCAAAGCACAATAGCGTCCTTGTCCACCAAAAAAAATACAACAATATAGAAAATTAGATCAAGCAATGTAATACAAATCATCCTCCAAAATAAGGTATACAACAATATTGCCATACTAAAAACAATAAAACACTAATACTAATAACGGCCATAAATCAATTATATCATCCCATATAATTATTATAACACTAATACTAATAATGGCCATAAAACAATTATATCATCCCATATAATTGCTTTTTTATCTTATTTAAAATGACTGCCAATCAACTTATTTCCATCAGTTAATTCAAACTTGCTACTTTCTCCTAAACCCCCAGAAACCATCACTCCTCGGACATTCATCATCCACACTAATTCTGTCAGCTCAAAATAAGCCTTGAGGCAAAGGCCTTTAACTTAAAAGATCAAGATACACAATCTTGTGCACCCACCTGATTAATTCCAGCTTTCTGCAACTCCAAATCAGCAAGCCGGTACTCGTGCATAACCCAGTTACTCCTCTGGCCTTTTGGAGCTCGGCCAATGTGATAAACAAGGGTTTTCTTCATTCCCACAATCTGCAACTTATGGTAGACAGTCCTGTCCTTTCCAGTAGTCTTCCAGTAACCTTTTTCAGTTGCCCTGTTGGTCCTTGCTCCATTACCATATTTTTTGTCCAGCATGCTGAAGAAATACCATTCCAAATCTCTAGTCTTCAGATTCGACTGACCTAAAAAACCACCAAATTAGAATTAAAAATGGAATATGGAAATATTAGAAAAAAATGTTAAATATCTGGGGGCTTAAAAATATATTGGTGGTTACATTATATAAATACGCATTTGCATATACGTACAAGGAGTTGTTCATGTAATAATGGGCAATCTTGACAGACAATACTAATGACAACAATAATTAGTTTAGTTTTATGCAAGTGGCACAGAAAACGAAACACTGAACCTATTTTCCACGTTCAGCTCCAGTTAAACTCACAAGTAGTTGGACTAAGGAGAAACTTTACCAATCATGAATCCTTTTACTTTCAGTTTCAATGATATTCAACCATATGTTCATAAACGTTTAATCTGCTTTTCATCTTGGTAGCAAAGAATTGAGGTTAATCAATATTCATCAGTTATCTCCTCTCCTTTTTCCCTTTCCTCTAAGGATGAACAATGCCTAATTAGTTCCTTGTTACACAACCTAAGACGTTAGATTAATAAAATTTCCAAGTAACCATAGAAAACAATGAAGCGGAAAAGAAAAGAAAAATAAAAAAATAAAAAAAAATTCATTATTCAGTCCATAGTTATGTGAATGAAATCTCATTTCCGAAAGTTTCACTGTAATTTGGTAAATGAAGCGATTAAGCACTACACGTGCCACATATTCTGGCAACAAAACCATACGCCAAAACATTCTCTATCAAACCTCCAATATGTATATTCTCTAACTACTGCACAATTACTAAATACAGAAGAATAACTATTGAACAACAATCTCCCTATTAACGGTAAAATCGAAGTAACTAAAATATTGAAACAATAATATATACAATTGTGCTACTCTCCCTGTTGACCTTTCAATGCTCAATAGAGCAACTTGATCCGCCTAAAGCTCGGCCTAGCAGTCGGATTCGAAAATTGGTGAAAAACAAAAATCAAATTATAAAGACCTGGGCTAGTCCTAATCTGCATTTATCAATACGCTACCACGGCACTCCATTAAATAAATTAAAATGAAAATGAACAGCAAATAGAGTTCAAAATATAAAGAAAGAAAAGGTTTGAGAAGTGCATACTTGGGAGATCCCAAGGCTCGACCTTGTAAATATCGATCTCAGAAATAGCATCGAATCGGAAAGATTTTCCGCAGACTTTTCGCCTCAAATAGTATCGAACCAATTCCTCGTCAGTCGGATGGAACCTGAAGCCCGGACCCAGAAAAGATACAGATGATGCTTTCTTGTCCTTGGAATCCATTGCAATCCAAAAACAATTATTGATGAATTTTGAATTTCAAGAATTCGTTGTGGGGGTTGGAGAGTTAGGGTATTATGTCAATGGACTCCCTTGGAAGAAAAGTGGAAATTAATTTAATTCCATTACTTGTACCGTTGTAGTTGCACAATAATTTATTAATATACTTTGCTTCATCATTAAGATAAGATTGGTTTGGGCGACGGGCTGTGATATGATTCTTGTCACGGCAGGGTGCATAAATTCCGACTTTAATCCGGCGAGTCTTCTTCAAAAAGCAAAGGTCTTGTAAAATATAGTTAAGACGCGTTCGATCGTGCTTAAAATTCAATTATAATTGAAAATATAGTTGTTATTGGACCTCACTCGTCTAATAAAAGTCAACAATAACGGTTAGTTTTTCAATTTTAATCCGATTTTAATCTCTACCGAACATGCCCTTATTCATGATATAAGATAAATTTTTTGAAGTTTTAACGTTAAGTTTGATGTGAAGTTGATATTTTGAAAAGCAAGCCTTTGTTTGATTCTCATTATTAATGAAAAATATAGACGTTATTGGATCCCGGACAAGAGATAAAAATTCAAAATTGATGGTTTGATGTGATGGATAACGATCATATTTTTCATTTTTTTTTTGGATGAAAAATAAGAAACAAACGGAGGCTAAATTTGTAAAAACTAATTTTTTAGAGGCCGTTGATTAAAAAAAAGAAAGTTACGAATTAAATTAGAAAAAAATGATATTTTTTAAAATTATTGTGTGATTAAAAATGCTAGAAAAAAATAATTTTAAAAACATTAATTCTAAATGATTTATGTGGCGGCGCCTCCGCGAAATGCGAAGGATCTGCTCCGAAGTCAGCAGTGGCGTGGAGTGGCATGACCAACGCTATGTCATTTAGAACTACTGCTAATAATCAATAGTAAAATAATTGCATATTGTTCATACTGTTTTGAAACGAACTTCTTTGATCCTTTTTTTTTTTTTTATCAAAATATATATTTTTTCTCTTCTTTTGAACCATACATTTCTCAATAAAATAATATTAAATATAAATAAAAACTTTTCCTTTATTTTTAACTACATATCTTCCATTAAATTCCAAAATGTATTTCTAATTTGAATGAATTGCGTGATTTTTCAAGTGTGTTGTGCCAACCAAGCAACAATTTCAGTTTTTTCTTGTATTCTCATATTTATGATGTCCAGCAACAACTCAACACATTCGTTACACGTCCACTTTTCATGTCTTCGGACACGGACGGAGTAAGGGTAGAATGCCTCAGAAGTAAATTTTGTTTGAAGTTATTTATGTTTTTATTGTACTTTTTGTGAAATATAAAAAGAGAAATAGTAACAATTCCATTCTACGAAAAAAAATTTCAAAATCCCAAGAAAAAAGATGAACTTCAATTTGACACGACGAATACTTAGTCGCCTAGGGTCTCGTAATTCGGCCCTGATTACTTTTTATCAGTTATGTAACACCTTGTTCTGAGCTTCCACAGAGTAATTCAACTGCAACTAGAAAGCAACAACATAGTAATTATTTCATATTTTTGTACTAAGATAAAGATCATAACTTCGAACTAGATTTTTATTGAACAAGTCAATTCAAAATATGAAAGCATTGTCGACTGATGGATTTGTCCAGACCACATTAAAAAACTACACGAAGATTGCATGGGGCACAGTGAACGTTTAAGCGTCTCAAGGCCCTTGCTCGTCTCCTCTTCTAGTTCTGAAGACACGGACAATTGGATAATGTTACATGGGAATATCTAGGTACGACAAATATTACCCTTTCCGGACATGATGTCTTAGCTCCTCGTTTTCTTTTGTCAACATTTCAATGCGTGATTGGACAACGTTGATCATAGCTTGAGCCCTCATCACTTCGATCTTCAAAGTCTCCCTCTCCATGGAGACATTCAGGATTTCATTCTCAAGGTTGCCGATAAATTTCAGATACCCAGGGGGCACAGATTTCTCCAGGTTTGAAGAGTCAAATGTAAGTGGGTTGTTTTGGTTTTCTTTGGGTTCGACCGGTTCTAATAAAGGAAATTCCAGAAGTGTAGGGGAAGAATTTG
Organism: Fraxinus sp. D2006-0159; assembly: GCA_903798375.1. Lineage (NCBI taxonomy): Eukaryota > Viridiplantae > Streptophyta > Magnoliopsida > Lamiales > Oleaceae > Fraxinus > Fraxinus sp. D2006-0159. The sequence continues at coordinate 2,171 of CAIGRQ010063019.1, read as the reverse complement.
TCGTCGTCATCATTGTTTTGGGATCCTGGCTTGTTGTAGTTGAATCTTCCGATCCATTTGCATGGCTGGAGTTGGGAACGTCATCATGCTTTGATCTTTTATTTTGAGCTAAACAGAGGTGTTCAGGATCTTCTGATCTCTCCCTCTTGCAAAGAAACAGAAGATTTTGCACCATGTCCATGCTGTGAGGACGGTTATCCTGATATAAATTTAGAGCAAAGATACAATCTTATAATGATGTTTTATGAATTTTGAAGAGCACCAAGAGAAGAACATCAGGCACTTTTGAAAACAAATAATGAGTGTATCAAATTAGTCCTAGAATCGCATGCCAAAACATACACGTATGCTATGTTTGGTAGGCACGGTTAGGCGGGTTAGCACCAGAAGGCAGAAAAAGGGGCTAAAATTTGTTCATCACAACGTACCAAACATGCACTTGAGTATTAACATCATAAGAAAACATTATGTCGAGCATCAATCGCACGTGAAAAACACTGAAAACTTCCAATCCCACATTAAACAGTGCTCAAAATTTACCTGTATTGTCATTTAAAGGACCGTAAGGCTCTATACATACCTTCTTTGATCAACAAGAAAGAAAAAACATGTAGAACCAGCTTGCAAACTGAAGCAAGTACGGTTTTAATCAGCTGAGTCCAAATAATGGTCAACATTGTTTTCACTCATTTCTCATCAGTTCTCATGCAGCATGAAGGGTTTAAAAGCCATACAATTTATAGATTAGTATGCCTCTGTTTAGGACACATTTTTAGAAATTTAAAAGTTATTTCTACTACTCAATCAAAGTCAAACTTTAATTTCAACCACACATTCAACACTACTACTCATTATCATCCATAAATTCTGTGATCTCCACCACTCCTTTACTAATAATCTTTCTCGAACTGAGGCTATATCAATTCTAGTCAACAATGGTAAGATGTAATATATTAGATATGATCTTAATTCTCTGTCGTAAATCCGAGAATCTAACGTGATAGTTATAGAAAATTTGTCAAATGCAATTTTCATAAAAGCAATTCTTCTTTGTATAAATATGAAAAATGAGAGGTTAGTATTCATTTTTCTAACTTCTCTTCACTAATTATTAGGCCTTTTCCGTTTTCCATACCTAATCCCCGCAAGATCAAGCTATAAATATTTAATTTTCCACCATGTACGAGGTACCTGATTCAGAAAAATGCTTCATCTCACAAAATAATTTTTTGTGGAATGAGATCATTAAATTTTTTATTTACTGTTGCTCGCTCATATAACAATAATCAAGCACCCGAAAATTTTTAGAGAACACTTACCGCCTGATAGCTAAGAAGTATCATTCATGATTCATCCTATACTATACTGGAGTAATATTGTGCAAAGAATACCAATTGCAGCATCGTATTTTGTTACACTACAAGAATTCGTTCCCTTTTTTCATGTTTCAATATAAAGCAATCCCAAACTAGGGAAACATGTGTTAGAATAGTGCTTCTTTACAGGATACCGTATTTGCAACCTAAATACCGTATATGCAAGATTTACCGTATATGCAACAGTTACCGTATATGCACAACTGATCGGTTTTACACACTTAATACCGGATTGACAGTTTAAACACATTAAATTATATATTTATAACAAAGCCAAGTAATTAAACAATAATAAAACTTTTAACCCGAGACCTGTGTGACACACAGTTCCTTAAAACAGATTCGTCCCCTCACCGTACGTGCTTGAAATATAAATTGAGCGTCTGCTTCCTAGGATACAACGGTAAGACTGACTTAGTGCCCGATCAATATCACCATAACGACTCAAAACAAAAATGAAAACGGAAACAAAAAAAATTGACCTGTATGCAGATGAATTTTCTGTGTACTAAAGACTGGAAAAATGAGATATATATAGGCTTAGGATCTTGTAACTTGCCCACTTAATTCAGGAGTTTTGGAGTTTCAACAGTTTCAGAAATGAAAAGTCTATTGAAAATAAATAAAAAATGTATTTTTGCTCCTTTCGGTCCGACATTCGTGTACGCAGATCGCGCCCGTACACAAGTTTAAGGTCCGAAACTCATTTCGGTCCAAGATTTGCACCCCCATGTGCGCACACGCAGAGAGAGCCTTTATACTACACATGGTTACACTATTCTAAAGTGTAATCCT
>CAIGRQ010063016.1:11941-25916 GCA_903798375.1 Fraxinus sp. D2006-0159 | reverse complement strand
CTACTTCATTGACCTCAAGACGTACACCTCCTCGTTAGTCTAGACTCGTGTTCATCAGCCAGTCATTGTAACGACAGATATGACTCATTCAATACTTCTCACTTTCATAACTCCACATGTATTCGAAGTTGGCGACCAAAAAGTAGCAAATCAAGTACTGTCCGATTGGACATGCTATTTTCCTTGCCTAAAGTAGATTTGCTAATTAATTTATCAAGTCTCTGTTGGTGGCGTGGGGAAGGCATTTACAGAGTTAGGTTTAGGGTCTAATCTTCATTACCATAGTTAATCATATTTAAACACGTGTTGATGGTTGCTGATTGATGATTGTTAAAAAGAAAAAAGAAAAAAAAAAGATTGAGAACAAGATTGCAATGAAGGTCAAATATTGGGGACTGTAGCTGTAATTTTTACATAATAATAAGAGCAGGGAAAAAAAAAAAAAAAAAAAAAAAACAATCAAAACCCGCTTCGGCCCGATTGCATAAAAGTCGGACCGATCCGTTTATAGCACGGATAGGTATATAATGACAGTTACTCCTCTCTTGAAACCCTATTAGGTTTCTTCAATTCTTCACTGAATTTCTATAGTAGCCGTACAGCCATCAGCGCCCGGTACTTACATTTCAGCCTTATTATATTTACTGTTCTAAAAATGCTTTGAAACAATTTCCTCTTTGCTCAGTTTTATGTATTATTGAGGATTTGAGCTTTTTTTTTGTGGTGTTAATTTAAGAAGATGGCGAGGCAGAAGGAGAAATCGGTGAACATTTCGGGAAAGCCGAAGCATTCTCTGGATGTTAATAGAGATGCGAACAAATCCAAAAATGGGCGGAGCGCCGCCACTGTGCGAAGGCTTAAGATGTATAACACGAGGCCAAAGCGTAACACCAAAGGGAGGATTTTGAAGAACGATTTGCAGTCTAAGGAGTTGCCGTCCACTCGGATTCAACCTGATCGCCGGTGGTTTGGTATGATGTGTTTTGTTTTGTTTGAGCAATTTTTTGGTCTCAGTTACGTTTGATTTTGCTGTGTACTACAAAAAGGTGCAGGTTCAATTTTTCTTTTTATAGTAAATAAATTTAAGGTGAAATATTTTGAATTCTCCGAAATGCAAAAAGTTGCTAACTTTCTAAAACTCACTTGTATAAAGACTAGGAGAAAATACATTTTGATCTGATTTTCTCAGGTTACACTAAGGGTAAAATCTAGCAGAAGAAAGAGAGCATGCCACTGCCTTTTGTCGTTGTTGACAAAAAAAACGATAGTCATCTAAATATTGTGGTGTCACTAGTTGAGAGCTTTTAGCTTAATCTCTTAAAAAAGGGAAAATGATCAGTTCATGATATGGTTAACTATTTTTTGAAAAGGCTGTTAATGGAAGTTTAGAATGTCTGATGTTGGTTGTTAACTTTAGACTAGGCTCAATGTGTATTAATCTGTAATTCATTTACTAATTTTTCTCTTTAGATTTTTAACCATAAGGGGATTTGTATGGGTTGAATAAAAACCTCCTTGGGATTAAACATGAAATAAATGCAGTTATTTGTACTTTGAAAGCTGCTGGACTGTCTTTCACTCGCATGGGTAGGATGCTGATTTCTGTTGCTTTTATTTGATCTTTGTGCCATTCTTACTGTGTGTCAATTGTAAAAGAAATTAAAATATTTATTTGTTCATTCAATTATAAGGCAACACCCGTGTTGTAAATCAGAGAGAGCTTGAATTTTTCCGAGAGGAACTTCAAAACCATCTTTCGAGCAACTACAATATACTTTTGAAGGAAAGAAAGATCCCCATGTCCCTCTTGAATGATCATCAGAAGGTTTGAAGCTCTTCTTCTCTGAGGATCTCTGGTTATATTTACAAGGAAACTTTAAATTTGTATGTGCAAGAGTCTTGTCTTACATCTTTTTGTGGCTGATTTCATAATTTTTCTTTGATTCCCCAAGCAAGCAAGAATTCACCTTCTCGACACACAGCCTTTTGCTGATGCCTTTGGACCTAAGACAAAGAGGAAGCGGCCAAAGCTGGTGTCATTTGATTATGAATCATTACTGAAGAAGGCTGATGGATCTCAAGGTAAATATAATTCATCTCATGTTCATGTTTTTCCAATCTGTCACGTGTGTTCTGGCTCGACTGATGTGTCTGTGACCATTGCCTTTGGGTATGACAATCTTGTTTCTGTAATTCTTGGTTTGATTTCAACTTTGCAGATGCATTTGAAGAGAAATATGGTGCTAATACATCCGTTGAAGGAAGTGAAGATGGATTCAGAGATCTTGTTCGGCACACGATGTTTGAGAAGGGTCAAAGTAAGCGCATATGGGGAGAGCTCTATAAAGTGATTGACTCTTCGGATGTTGTTGTCCAGGTGGGGGGAAGGACACAAACAATATGTTACTTCCATTTTTTTTCATACTGATTGCATAGGTTCTTAATATTGTGGCCATGATAGGAAATTTACTGTTCTCTTTATTTTGTGTATGATGTATGAGACTTAGTTTTTGAACAGAAAATAAACTTACCTTTTGCAGTCAATGCATTAATGCAATCCATTGAGATATAAGTAGATGAGCGTGCTTTATTATGTGTTCATAGCAGACATTTTGTTCTTTGGTTTACTTCTTCTGAAAGTTAAAATGCCTTTGATGTACTTCTTGTTCCTGCTCAAATTCCTTGAATTTGCACTACAACTTCATTTTATCTTCTCCCCAGCTTTTACCTTTAAAAGGGGAGAAGGGGACTATAGTTGGTACTCATGACTTGCATCTCGAGTTGTAGGTGCTGGATGCCAGAGATCCTCAAGGTACGAGATGCTACCATTTGGAGAGACATTTGAAGGTGCATTGCAAGCACAAGCACATGATTCTTCTATTAAATAAGGTTGCACCCTTATGATTTGGTTACTCTTTTTATTTACTTATTTAATTTAATTTTTTTTTTTGACAAGGTTTAAGGTGTTCTGCTAAGTTTAGTTTCTTATATGTTTAGGGAGTCTCACTCTTGGACTTAAAATCTCTCTATATTTTCTTTTTCCTCAGTGTGATTTGGTTCCAGCTTGGGCTACAAAAGGATGGCTTAGAATACTATCCAAGGAATACCCTGCTCTAGCATTTCATGCAAGTGTAAACAAGTCATTTGGCAAGGTATGCAGCTGGTTTTTCATGTTGAAATTATAATTCAGGTGAATTTCATGATTACTGATACATGGAAATTTATGTTATGTGTTCTTCATATATACTCCCTCTGTCCCATTTATATAGACTGATTTCTTTATTGAGAAAGTATTTGTTTTGTTCGTTTACTAATATACTTTATTTAATTTGCCTAATTATAACCAATTCCATCCACTTAATCTTGAAATTGTACATATTTTAATTTATGTATTTGGAATTATCCAAATGCATACACATATTTCTCACTTCTTTTTGAAAACATGGACAAAAACATATTATTTACTACTAGTTGTTGATAATTGAACAAGGGTAAACGAGGGAAATTCTTTGCAAAATTGCTTTTTCAATGATATTAAATAAAAAATTTTAATCCGTGTGAAAAACAAAATCAGCTTATATAAATGGGATTGAGGGAGTATTGTATTCTTATGTTAATCTCTACTGTGTTGGTTTTTGCATGCGCACCATCATTATTGGGTTTAGATTATATAAGACAGTTTCAGATGTTGCTGAGAGGTTTTGGTTAGAGGAAAAAGATCAATCGGTATCATGTTACAGAGATCTAGTACTTGGGTGTGGACTAAATTTGGAATTCAACACTTTCCATAAGGATTAATACTTCTCATTTTTTTCTTTTGCAAGTCTTGTTTAATCATAATAGAATGACATTTTCTTGTCCCACACATATGTAATGTCAAAAAATAATGTTATTTTATTGCTAAATTATCAATATGAGTATAATGGTGATTGTTCTATGGTTTTACTGGGATTATAATAAAAAATGGAAGGAGATTTTCACACCATTATCAAGTCCATACTGTGAGAAAATGTTACGATACTCCCTTACAGCATGTTCTATTGCAGGTGCAGCATTATATATTAACATTGCATACTTGTCTCTCTCTGTGTGTGTGCCCTATATTATAAATAATATTTATTTGCTTCCATATAATTTTATGATTGTCACTTTCAGGGTTCTCTTCTATCAGTATTGCGACAATTTTCCCGCTTAAAAAGTGACAAACAAGCTATATCTGTGGGTTTTGTTGGCTATCCCAATGTTGGAAAATCATCAGTCATCAATACTCTGCGAACGAAGAATGTAATGTCCTCCTTCAAACCTTCTATTTTTGGAGTGAAGTAATGAGTTGTATAGTTGGTTTTAAAAAAAAGGCTAAAGAACTGACCGCGGCTTTCTAGTTCTTCCTTTTTTGTTTTGGCTCTGTGTGCAAGTTTTCAATTATTCAAGTTGTTAGCTTGCAGCTATGATTTTAAATTCTCAGTACTCTTTTTCTTCACTGGTTTCTGTTATCTTTTCTTGAGCTTTGGAAGCCATGCCTAAGTATATAGACACTGCATTTTGCTTTTCCATGATAAGGTTCCCCTTTCTTGGTTCTCTATTATAAAGGAACGAATTTGATTGCACATTAAAGGATAGAGAATATTTATAATTTGTAAATGGTGCCTTAAATATGGAAATACATGTGAATGGTATATGGCCTGCTCTTCTTTTTTAAGTTTTAATGTTCTTGAAATGATTTTGACAATTTCTTAGTTGATGATATTGATAATGTTCATGTCTTGTTTTCTTACATTCTAATGAAACTCTGTATTAAATTGAACTTCATATTATCTCTGTATCTCTAATTGTCTCAAACATAGGTTACTCTTATTATTCACATTTCATTTGAATATCTGAAAGATTGAATAGAATACAGCTTTTACTTTCATATTTCTTTTGTAAGTGGTCCTGCTTAATTATTCCTGAAGACATGGCCCTTGTTTGATTTTGATTCTTTGAGAATCACCTCTCTTGGTACTCATTTTCAACCACAAAAAAAATATTTTCCACTTTTCTCAATCACATTCCCTACTTTTTAACCAAACATTCACAAAAAAAGGGTACTTATCAAAGAATCAATTCTCAAAAATTCTTTATCAAACAAGCAGTCTTTTGGGGGCCTTGGCTTGAGCAAATTTTAGCATTCAACTTTAGAGTCCTAAGATTTGAAGCCTGAGAATAGTTTCTTGTCTTTTCAAACTTGTTGACATACTCCTTTTTCAATTATACCAATAATCCAACTTTTTATGAGTAATTTTGTACACTTTTTAATGTCCGCCAATGGTCATAACTGTGCATATTTCTAATTTAGAAGTTCAATCATGTAACAAATGGTGATTGATACCATTTCTTTTTTTCTCCTTTTTGGGCAAAAAGGGAAATAAATGCAAATTATATCTTGACGTTCATACCTCCTTTTTGGTACATCCGAAGGGTGAAATGTTTCAATAACAATGGTATGCTGGGAGATATTGAACTTTGGTACTCGCTCTTGCTTGGATTCACAGACATTGTTTGATACATCTTCTATACTGATTTCCTGTTGGAGTTTTTGTTTGACTTTATACAGCAGGAGCATTGTTTATATCGTTAGAGAGGTCAATATGAACAGTAGAATCATAATTTGAATATTTTTTTTAATAACTGTGGGATGTCTAGGCCATCTTGCGCGCACCTCAACTAATTCCACGGGGCCTTGAAGTTTACTGTTGGGTACTCACCTCAGTGGCCCTGAGGGAACTCGAACTGGTGACCATTGGGGATCATAGTTTGAAATTCAAGCTAGTAAACTTGGATATTTTTCCTCGAACAGGTTTGCAAGGTTGCACCAATTCCGGGAGAGACTAAATTGTGGCAGTACATAACTCTCACAAAGAGAATCTTTCTCATCGATTGCCCTGGAGTTGTTTATCAAAATAGTGACACGGAGACTGATATTGTCTTGAAGGGCGTGGTAAGTAAATCTTTGAGTTTGTTGCCATACCACCCTATATTTACTGATCCCTATCTTTCGTTTATGACGGCTTGATTTCAGTTGAATTCATGTTAAGAAAAAATTTTGTGACTATTAACTAATGGTGTACCTGCTTAACCAATCGAGCAAAACAAATTTTGAAAGCAAAAAAAAAAAGGAAACCGGCTAGGAGTTGCCTTGTTTTGACATGTTTCAAATACAGTGGATGTTAGATATTTCTGGAGAACTGTCAAGGTGATGCTCTGCATATGTCCTTTAGTTTGTTGTTATTTCTTATATGTATTGCATTTTGCGCCTTCTGGAACTTGTGTAGAGGCATACTGTTTCATGTACACTTGATGCTAACAGCAATTACTTGGTAGTTGGCAAAGGTACTGCATGTATGGGTGTGTTTCTTTTGTTGTCTAATCAATACACGTTTTCCTATATAATTAAGGAGTCCAGATTTGACGCTGGAATAAGATATGGGCATGTAAGTACCTATGTACTTAGGGGATGTAATACTTTATGGAGGGGGTAGGTTATGTTTCTGATGTGACGAGGGGAAAGGGGGAGTTATTAGTTTGTGACATGATGAGTTTCTGTCGAAATGCCAAATTTGCATAGCTGAGTGCCTTCTCGAGGCCATAGTCTTTGATTCATGGAGTGTATAAATCCAGTGCGTGCACATTGAATGACGCGCCATTTTCTGCTGGTACATGCATGTTACCTGGTGATTGCTTTTGCAGTACTTGAAAATCTCATGATATTGAACCCCTGTTTGGTTCAGCTACAAAAGTAGATTAAAATATAAGTCAACGTCAAGAATTATTTTTGACCCATATTTTATGGGACTCACAACTTTTCAATTGCACATTCCTTCAACTTTGATGAAAATCTTGTAAAATTCTGTTTTTCATCTAAACTAAACGGGCGCTGAATATGTAGGACTTGGTTCTTTGCAGTTGTTAACAAGATTTCCATTTAATCCTTGTACTTTCAGCTTCATTTTTATTTATGGAATGCTTCTGACCCTTCTCTCTAGTGGTGAAAATGGCACATTTGATTTTAGTCTGCTATAATCGACTATTTAAACAGATTTATAAATCCATTGATGGACTCTGTGCCTCCAGGTACGTGTGACCAATTTGGAGGATGCTTCTGAGCATATTGGCGAAGTTCTGAAGCGTGTAAAAAGGGAGCACCTCGAAAGAGCATATATATAATATAAAAGAATGGTATGCTTTCTGCTCTATTCCGCATTATGATTTTCTTTAATTGGACATTGGTGTATTTTCTCTTCTAGTTTGGCTTATTGTTTTCTGGTTTTTAAATGTAGTAGGATTGTGTAATTTTTCGAAATTGTAATTCGCATATGTGATAATCAAATAACTGCTCAGTGCCTGACTAACATGGAGATCTCAGAACGTCTTGCACCCCTTTTTTAAGCTCAGTTTCGCAAATCTTTAAGCTAAAAGTCTGGCAACTCATTCTACTCCATGGTTTTCAGGGAGAACGAAATTGACTTCCTCGTTCAGCTGTGCAAGTCGTCAGGAAAACTTTTGAAGGTAAGTTCCCTTTCTGAATAATGAATTCAAATTTCAATTTGCTACAATTTAGAAACTTAAAAAGCGCACACTTGAGAAGGTAATGCGTATACATCTCTGACATGCTATGTTTTCATAGACTTGTTCAATTGTTCTGCATACCCTTCTTTACGTTTTCTTTATATAAAGAATTAGATGCTTAATTCGGTTTACAGGTCTTAGTTGATAGTCTTGTTCTCTGTTTAGGGAGGTGAACCTGATTTCACGACGGCTGCAAAGATGATTCTCCATGATTGGCAGAGAGGTAAAATACCTTTCTTTGTTCCACCTCCAAAACAAGAAGACGAGACTACTCAGGATCCCATTGAATTTGATGTGGAGAATGATGAGGTGGTTGATGATGATGAAGCTTCTGCTGCTAGAAAAGCTATTGCAGATTTATTTCTTCACAACAGCTAAAAGATGTTACAGTTCAAGAGGATCTTTTCGCTGAGAATGAGTTGATTGGTGAGATCGAAAAGCTTCCAGACACTGAGTCGTAATTATCACAAGTTTTACAAGTTTCGCATCTACATTTTTGGTTCGCCTTTCGTCTCTTTGATTATTATTATTATTTTTTTAAAAAAATAATCCAAGACAGTTTAATATTTGTAGATTGAACTTTTTTATGCAATTATCTGGGAATTATAGAAATTTCAAGAGAACGTACTCTGTAGACGTAGGAAAAGGAAATAATACTGCGGATTTCCTAAGATATTTTGATAGTAGAAGTATTTGGGAGAATCATTATATCCTTAAATTCATGTTTGGTCCCCATTTATTAAAATTTATTTTTCTCTAAATTCATTTTCAATCATGGAATTTACGACTTTTATCAAATATTTAATTATAAATGCACCAGTTGTATCTGTTTTTGGATCTCTAAGTCAGTTGTTGAGGGCAGAGAAGAAATTGAAAGTTTAATTTGGTCATTCAATTTCTTGTGCAACATTCGCGTTGCAAGTCAGAAGGTGCTCAAGTGTTTCCGTGAGAAATTTCGAAAATGTCATTCGAGCAACAGCAAAATTATTTTGAAGGAAAGATTTCCTTGTCAACCTTTTTTTTTTGGGTTGAAGCGCAGTCGCTATCTATGAGTGTGCACTGGGTAAACCTCGCTTCTGTGCAGTAGTCTGCAAACCACACAGAAGAGGTAAATCGCACTAGGTAAGTCAGGTGAGACGAGCTAGACCGAGGAAGTGTTGGTAGGGGATTGGAACTTGTGACCTTTGATCTTTGTGTTTATCTGTTCCACCAATTCGACTAGCCCGAAAGGGGATTTCCTTGTCAATCTTGAATGACCATCAGAAGGTTCGAAGCTCTTCTTTGTTTTGATGGAGCTATTAGTCAGGCCTAGTGCTATTAATTAGAGGTGATGGATAAGTATCAAAATAATTATGTATATAGCTGCATGTGCACTTAATAAATGCTGGAGGCCCATAGGCTGGTGCATTTAATTTGAGTCAATATTATTTGCTGGTGGACTGCACCTTTCATTATCTATAACTACGTTTTTTTTCCTCGATATCTCAAATTAAACTAGTTCATGTGCTTGGATCATTATTTCCCCTTTGTTTTTGGGTTGAAAACTTTTGCATGAAAAAGTGATACGACGTTTGCAAGACTAAGAAATAGTGTACAAGAGAGTATATACATAGTCGGTAACAAGGTTTTGACGTCTGTATCTAGACAAGCTAACCTATCTAGATCAAAATATTTTTGATTTCAAGTCATACCTTGTTTAAATGTGGCTAATCAATTTTATTTTATTTATTTTTATCATTGTGAAGACTATTATTTTAATTGGTTCATGTGAGTTGGTCGGATATGATCCATCAAAAATTTGGTAGGCCAGAATTTATTAGCATTTCATTATTGACTAAAATACATATCGTGTTGTATCAACATATACATGGAATTTGTCTAAAGAAAATGAAAAGTATTATTGATTATGATGTATCTATAACATACTCATAGTCATAGGTGGATGTAGGGGTCTGGGCAGACTGTTCCCGGTCCATTTAGTTTTTTAGGTGTAAAAAGAAAAAAATAAATTACGTAAAATTATTTTTTATGTGTACTTTCGTTTATTTTTTAATTTAGTCCGTCTTGAAATTTTTTTAGTCCAGCCTTGGATCCGGATCTATATCCACCCTTGAACATGCTTATATAATATTTGAGAATTTTTGAGCTACCGTCTTATAACTATAGTACACTATTATTTGATGAAGCTTAACAAACATCGCATATAATATCCGTTTAGAAAAAAATGTTACAAAATTTGTTAACGTGTCACGTTTGATTCTTTATAGTCGAACTTACTACTCCGTTAAGAGTGAATTATTAATTTGATATTCATTCCTTTCACCAAAATTGATATTAAGAATTATTGGCCTATCATTTATTGTTAGTATACTAATATTTGATTGATTTTTACACTTCATAATGACAAAATACAACAATTATACAAAAAGGACAAACCCACATGGGAATGGAGAATTCCATGATACTAAATGAAGAATATTTTTTTTCCTCTTTTAATGTGTGGAAAATAAANCTTACTACTCCGTTAGAGTGAATTATTAATTTGATATTCATTCCTTTCACCTAAATTGATATTAAGAATTATTGGCCTATCATTTATCGCTAGTATACTAATATTTGATTGATTTTTACACTTCATAATGACAAAATACAACAATTATACAAAAAGGACAAACCCACATGGGAATGGAGAATTCCATGATACTAAATGAAGAATATTTTTTTTCCTCTTTTAATGTGTGGAAAATAAAAATTCCTTATTCTTTGTCGAATTAGAAATGGTCAAATTTGAGACCATCTTTTGATGGCATCATTTTCCATCTAAGCTGAACCTCCTAAATGTGGGAAAAAGGACCATACACCTGAATGGGCAGAGTGTTGGGCCATTCTGAATAACTTCTTAATGGAGGTCAAAACATGGAAGTAGAGGTGAGAAATGACCCAATTCTTCAAAAAGTTCATGTCTTCATGAGTACTTTTTTGTTTGTTTGTTTATATATTCAGTCGACCCTACAATTTCTCCGTGACAACCTCAATCAAGATTCTTTGAATATCACTTGGCTAAATTTGCGGTAACAACTCAACATAGTTTTCTATTCTTTCCCCACCCCCACCCCCACGCCCACCTACCACCTTTTATGTTATTTGTCATTACCACTTATCGTTGAATTCGACTTTAGTGCTTTATATCAATGTCTACGTCTAAAAAATTTACAAAATAACATTAGACCAGTGAATTTGTTCACATTACCCATTTTACTCAGACTTCAGGTTAGTACTGTGTTTGGGCGATTCGAAAATTTTTTTCGACAAAGCTTTTGATAAAATTTATAGTATATTTTGATAAAAATTGTGATACCCATAAAACGTGTGATCATGAGCGTATTTGACTTACAATGCGAATGAAGATATTGACACCTAATTAAGCATTTCTGTCATGTACTAGACCTGTATAAGTAGCTGATCCAAGCATTTTGTTTGATTACAAGTACCTACGTGTATGAATCTGCGGTGGTTCATTGTGCTATCATAATATTTGATTTTTACAAACTCGTAATTTAACTTGACGTACGTGTGCTTAACCATTAGCTTCGACATCTTCCTCTATGACAAGCAGCGGATATCTTATTACTCGACCTCTAGCTTAGGTCCCGACAGATTCTTGTCGCGCTCCATTCTACTCAACTAGTCCGTTTGATAAGTGGAATTTGCTGGCTTCTGCTTATAGATTCATACACACGATGCTGATTACAAGATCTGTGAGAAAACATGTTCTTATAATATGATCTAACCTTAATTTAATTCCTTATAATTCGTGAGCAATGTTTTGTGGGTCCACGTTCTCTCTATGGGTGTTCTCTCTATGGGTCTGTTTGAACCAGATTTTAATCTAAATCAATATCAAACAATCAATATTAACCACAGCTTTCATGGGTCCCATATCTTTTTTAACCTTTTTTTTAAAAAAAAAAAAAAAAACTTCAAAACGAGTTAGAAATAACTTCATCTTTTAAAAGCTTAGCCAACCATGCGCTTGAGTGTAGATAAATGGACTATTTAGATAGTGATAGTTATTGGTTAGTTTACGCTATATATGGTAAGATGACACTAGTGTTCGACTGACCCTAAGCCATGCCAAAACCAAAACCTAACAGAGGTTGGGGACTTAGTTTCGATTACTCGTGACTAGGCTTGGTTGTCTGCTCCACATTACTCATCATAATACACTATGTCGATGATGCTAAGCTAAGGCTAGAGAATGTATGATCAATTAAATTTTTAAGTTTAACTAGTCATAGTTTGACCTCGAGATACATTTTGATAGAAGTTGATGATTCATAGTTACGCACGACAATCGATACTACTATTCTTACTCGGTGATTGAGTAGTAAGTCTCAAAACTTGTAAATAATATACTTAGTGAATTTGTGTTTAGTCATCAACTATAAGACCTTTTCTAATAGTGCTTACCACACATGACACTGCTCAATTCCATAGCAAGTTAGCAACTGATCATATCAAGTTACAATTCAAAATGGAAGGTTTACTTTGAAATCAATAATCTTCATCCATAACAAGAAGATATTTATTTTCAAATATTACTATAATTAATGTCTATTTCCTCTAAGCTAGATATGCTTTCACTATTCAAGATTTTTTTATATTTTCAGGCGAGAGAATAACTGTTTAGTTATTTTGAAGCAATATATAAAGAAATGAGAGAGAGAGAACTAATTTGATTATATTTTTAATAAAATTTTGGTAAACCGAAAAGTCAAAATTTAAAAATATCTTTAATTTACTCCAAATAGGACAAAAGATAAAAATAAAAAAAACATAGTTACTTCAGTAAAACGACGTCGTATGACTATGCCATTCCCATTCATCTCCCAACGGTGGGGAGATAGTAATACAGTTTGACTGTGTTTGGTGCATATTAAAATGAGAGAATGCATTTTTGTGAAGTGATGTGATGAGGAATATGTGGTTGAAAAAGAAGGAAAAGTTATTGATGTGATGAAAAATATTATTTTATTGAAGAATGTATGATTGAAAATGAGTAGAAGAATGTGNAGAAGTGATATGATGAGAAATATGTGGTTGAAAAAGAAGAAAAAGTTATTGATGTGATGGAAAATATTATTTTATTGAAGAATGTGTGGTTGAAAATGAGTAGAAGAATGTGAATGAAAAAAATAATGTGGATCATGGCTAAAAAGTAAAAGAAATCTACGGAGCTGGTGCAGGTTCATTGTAATGTCGCGTCTCTCAAAGCTAAGGCCCCCACCAATGACCAATCACACGCATACAAAATGTACGTATACATACATGTGTTTAAGTTTAACACTTCCAACTAGATTCCAGAGAGAGAGAGAGGAAGGGAGTCAGGAGAGATGACTTTTTTGCTTTTTGATGTTTGAATATTTAATGCAACGACGCCAACAATTACTCCTTGGAAATTACGAGGAAAGAAATCGAAAACCTGTTCCTGTTTCCAGCTCATTACACTTCTTACTCAGATACTGCATCTGTGGTTGGTTTCTCATTGTCTTATTCGTGTAACTGGGAGTTAGCTAAGCTTGTTGGGTGTTCTAGTGGATTTGCTGGTTTGGAAACCAAACGAGTCGGATCGGTATCAGGTTTGAATCTTTCAGAGTTGGGTTTCACCTTTTAACTCAGAAAACCCGAGATCTTTTTTGGTTAAAAAAACGAAAACTTTCTTGCTTTTCTCATAGATCAGTTTCAAGTCACTGTGATTTGATTCCAAAAGGTTGGGTCTTGAAGTCAGTCAGTGCTGATGCTTTTGACCCAAATAGGTATGGCCGTCTTCAAAGTCACCGACTTTTGGAAAAAAAAATTAAAGAATTAGAACGCGTTGCATTATTGAATTTGCAATCCTTTTGTAGGCACCTTCTTTGGGATACTATATATTTCGAACTTTTTTTCTGAAACAAAGTTGTTATATCTGAATTTTCTTGCTGCAGATACTAAATGAATTCTGAAGAATGATGGGTTTTGTTCATAACCACATTGCAACGCTGCAGAGATTATCTTAAGTAGAAAGGATTGAGGGTCTAATTGAAAGCTTGAAGTTTGTGGCGAAGTTATTATTGAGAAATGTCTGAATCTAAATCATTAGGACCGCCCGAGGATTCAGAGGAGTTGAGGTCATTGGCCTTAACTCCAACATGGTCTGTTGCTTCTGTTTTGACTATATTTGTTGCTGTTTCACTGCTTGTGGAGCGTTCAATTCACCGATTGGGTAATGTAAGTGACGCGTTCTTGAATTTCAACGAGCTTCTGCTTGTGGTTTTGGCCATTCCTGCTGTATTTGTTTCGTAAAGATAAAATATAAAAAAAAAAAAAAAAA
>CAIGRQ010063016.1:0-11833 GCA_903798375.1 Fraxinus sp. D2006-0159 | reverse complement strand
AAAAAAAAAAAAAAAAACAGAATACAATGTGCTACTTTTTCCGAATTTTAATATTTCTGATTGCTGATGAAACTGCAATGCATTTTTGAAGTTTTTGTGATCAGTATTGCAGATTTCTCTGCTTGTTGGTTTGAACCCACAGTATAGGTCGATTTTGTATAAACCAGAATACGAGTTTCATATTAAGGATCATATATGCCATACGGTATTCAGAATATATATCTTAGCAAACATGTATGACTATGTTAATTTACAATGAATTATGATTATAATCCACTCTGATGAAACTGAAGTTAAAAGATACATCATAGGATGGAAAAAGTTATTCAATGGATGGCAAACCGGGTGGCTGTCAAAGTAATTAAATTAACCGTTTTTAAACTTCTATCTTCTCACCATCATTTGCTTGTGGGGATCTCTTGTAGTAGTCCATTTTTTTTATGCTTGATCTTTAGGAATCCTTATCTTCAGTTAGAATTCGTTTTGAAGGTGCTTGCTTAAAAAAGGTTTGTCTTATTCAACTTGTGTCTAGGCTTGTCTATGAACACTATTTTTCCCATCATGTTATCACTGATTGTATATGGCCTCACGAAGAGCATGTATTATTCGGATTCACAAGCTTTGAAGTGGAACTAGAAAATTGTTTAGAGATTCAACCTAGAAATTTCAAAAAAGCATAATTGTGAACTTGAGGAATTTGCTGGAACTGAATCATGGAAACCATGAAGAAGGGATCGCTTATTTCCTTTCCTTTTCATTTTTCTTATTTCGATTTTCCTTATATATTGCCGATTTGGTTGCTGAGCTTGTAGAAAGAAAAATCTTATGATTGGATATATAACCCAATAGCTTTATCATTCTGCGTTTTTGGCTTGGATTATCAATAGCAAGCCACCATTTGTTTCATAATTCTGGATTGCAGGTACTCATGGAGGAATTGGCCAGCCTGACATTTCACAATAAAGTGATACATATGACTTTGTAGTTTCCACCTTTGTTGCTTATTAGAGCATTAGTTTTCAGATCTCTCTGCTACATGGTTATTAGTAGGGCAGGCCGGTAGGGTAGAGGTGAAATCATGATAAAAGGTCTTGATCTCAGAATAGATGCAATAAACAAGCCAGAAGTGATATACTGCTCATTGAGAGGAGTAATAGTTAGTTATTTATTTAATTCAAAATTATATTATTCAAGTAACAGTTCTTTATGAAATGTCTCTGGAGGGGACGGGGAAGAATGGAATTGTTAATATGAAGATGGACCCTGCATACTTGGTTGTTCAAATCTTTGTTTCATATGAATAAGACATAAGATTATGGGATACTCAGGTGACACAAATATCTATGCACGAGTTATGGAGAGATGACTTGTTCGCTCGCTCATTCAGGCTAATTGTCATGAACCCAAAGAACAAACTTTAAATCTTAGACTGTAGAACTAAATGTTTAGATAGATTGACATATAGAGAGTGGGTTGGACGGACTGGAAAAGGGCTGGTCTGTAGGTTTTTTTTAACATTTCTTGTATTTTCTCTTACTTTTCATGGACTTCTACACCTACTATGAATTATAAATTTCCTCAGAAGTCACTGTGAAAAACCAATGCAAAATAAATAAATAAAAAAAGTGAGTATTTTTGATATACAGAACCTAAAACACCAAAATACTGAAAGACTCCAGATTTGTATATATACTTTATAGGTTTACAAGCACAAATGCCTTATGCCCAGTATTCCTGCTGTGCCTGTCAATAAGAAATCTGTTGAGATAGACTTATGTTGAGTTGACTTTGGTGGGCTTCTGATAATTTTGGCATCAATTGACTTTACTTTTGGAAACATGACCTCATTATAAACTTGGCTGCTTTTTAATTGTGTGTTTTATCAAGGAGTTCAAAACTTAGATGTATTGAGTGACTGGAGTTGGTATATGGCGTTTGCTTTTGAGGGATTTTATTGTCTTGCAAGATATTGAGATACAGAAACAGTTTAACTAAGCGAATTTAGTGCCGTTTATATCAATTCTTTTATTTTTCTATGCATTCTGGTGAGTGTTGTAACATTATTTATGCACTCTTCAAGTTATCCATGTGGGCAAGTAAAATTCAGTTTTGACAAGTTAAATGAGCTAATGATTTCTTGTCATTTCAGTGGTTGAAAAAAACTGATCGGAAACCATTGCTGGCAGCAGTCGAGAAAATGAAGGAAGGTACTATTTATTTTTAGATGCGTTTTTTATGTTGTGAACTGTTAAAGAAATGATTCGCACTCTTATCATCAGACTAAAAGAAGTATCATTTGAAATTGATCTACAGAATTGATGCTTCTTGGCTTCATCTCTCTCCTCCTTACGGCGACATCAAGCATTATATCTAATATTTGTATACCGTCAAAGTTCTATAATAGTGCATTTGCTCCATGCACCATGCAAGATGTCAATGAGGAAAAGGAAAACAAAGATGTGGATGGAACATTTTTCAATCCTCAATCCCATAGGAGTGTGTTGAATGCCCTGAATCAGAACACCTGCAGGAAGGCAAGTCAATTATCCACGAAACATGACAACAATGTCCTTTTGATTTTTTATTTTTACTCAATTTGGATTGCAATAAACAATTAACAGAACTGGTTAATCAATAATGAGATGAATAAATGTTCTCTCTTTGTGCGTGTCTTCATTGTCTAGTAGGATCTAATTATTAAGTCAACTGTCACGTTAATTTATCGTTTATTTTTCATTTTTCTGGAAAAGTAATTGTTATATTTGCCTATTCAAGTTTTTATTTGATTTACTTTCTAACTTCGCTTCAAATATAATGAGTCTGAATTTTATTTTGTTGACAGCATTATGAACCATTTGTCTCATATGAAGGCCTTGAGCAACTGCACCGCTTCATCTTTGTCATGGCAATTACACATATATCTTACAGCTGCTTAACAATGCTGTTGGCAATTGTTAAGGTAATATCAGTTTTCTTCAATGAAATTTTCTGTTAAATTTATGGTCTTTTACCAAACTATTTTGCAATGTGATTCTGTGTGCAAATTCATTTACGTTGGCTTATTTTTCTACTTGATTATTTGTCAACCTGGAAGTTGAAATCTAAAGAGGCTGTCTATACTGTAATGACTAGGATCACACCAATAGTTTGTCTACATGACTGGTATTGTTCATAAAATTATGTAAACACTAAAGAGTACTAAATCACCGTAGAATGATATGATGATTTTCATTTCAAATATTAATTTATATAAAATCATACATTAATACTTACGGAGAAGGAGAAAACTGAATATGTGTTCATTAAGCTCCTCATGTTATTGGTGTTTGTCTCTAATTAAGAGGGTGATTAACAAAGACCATGCAACAACACAAAAGCATAAAAGAACTAGTAAGAGTCTATCTCATCAAGCCCACATCTTTTCCATCATTTTTCATTTCCTCTCTCTTTTTTCTTTTCTATTTACTTCTCTATTCTGGTTTTTTTGTTGCTCACTATATTTGCAGATCCACAGTTGGAGAGTATGGGAGGACGAGGCTCACATGGACAGACACAATTCGTTAACAGGTAATCTGAGACCATCTCCTGTTTTGGCATGATGTTTAACCTTGTTAACTATCATTGGGAAATCCAACCATTTTGAAATTTGTTTGTTCTCAAACGTGGAAAAGGAAAAAAAAAAAAAAAAATCCCTTTAGAACCCCTGTTTCAGCTATAAAGGGACAATTAAAATGATGTAAGTGGTTAATATGCAACATTGAAATATGACTGTTTTATAAGCGCGAAAATATCTAAAAAAAGGCCTCGATGCCATATCAACTTAAACGCTAGAGGTTATAATATCTAGTACTTTGACCATGCCAATTCTTTTTGAAGTGAACTAGGTTCAAATTTAAGATATTGCCCAACATAACCATATAAACCAGACAGGAGAGGCATGATTTCCTATGCCATAGGAGGCTTTTTAGATTTCTCCATGGATGACCAGTATTGGGGAGCTCAAGCGGGCTCATTTTTTGCTGGAAAACATGTTGTACTTAGTGTAATTAATAATTGTCTGAACCAAGGAAACTCGACAGTAACCTATATTCTGCTGCAGAAATCACAAGAGCAAAAACAATGCAAAGGCAATCTACCTTTGTTAGGGTTCATACATCAACTCCTATGGCCAGGCATAGCATCCTCATTTGGGTGGTAAATTCACTTCTACCTGACTAAGTTTATATAGCAAAAAATTATTGTTGTTCCAAGACATAGTCAACCAAATTACACAGTTGCATGGCTATCTTTTCATTGTCCTTTCTTTTTGAATTCCAGAACTTCTTGTTCAATATCTTTTGGAGCTTTGAAGCTTAAAGATGATTGAGTTAATGTTATACTGAAACTGCTGTTCTTTAATTGTGCAGACCTGTTTCTTTCGGCAGTTTGGGCGTTCTGTGGTCCGAGCAGATTACCTTTCACTCCGCAAGGGATTCATCACAGTATGTGATTGTTTGGTTAGTGGGACATTCCGCTTCCTGTTTATTTATTTTTAAGTGGAATTGCAAGTGAAATTTGAGGCACTCTAATTGAGAAAATTTTCTCACATCTCAGCATCACACTTGAAACAACATATCAAGGCATTTAGTGGCAAAAGGGCTAATGCTGTCTAAGCTGATGACAATTTTTTTGTTTATTATCGTTTAGATACTCAGAATTGACATCGAATAATCCGTTTCCTATAAGCAATTATAATTGACTACTTATAAGTTTGACAGACTCTTATTCACTTATTGGACTGATATCGCTCTTTATTTGCAGCCATGTGCATTAGGACTTGGTGGATTAGGTTTGCCATGGAGATATATAAGCTAGATAAATATGAATATATTGGTTCTTGTTCAGTATTAGAGTTTTTTTATTAATAAAATAAATATCTGATGCTTTACTTTTCCTGCCTTGCCAGATCAGCCACCATTTAGATAAATACCTATTAGTCAGGTTTTTTGGAAATCGTATTCCTATTATGTGCCTATTGGAAGCATTCTACCATCTACATCTTTTGGAAGCATTCTACCATCTACATTCTGATTATGGAAATGCTAAAAGATTTGATTTATATAGGGATTTGATTCATTTACTCTGCATATCACAAAAGTTGTTTCTATTGATGAATAGTTATTGTGGTAACTCCATGTTAAATTACACTTTACATCTCTTGTTTCTTATTTATGGCAGAACCACAACCTTACTTCAAAATATGATTTCCACAGCTATATGGTTCGCTCCATGGAAGAAGAATTTCAACGTATAGTTGGTGTTAGGTAAGGAAAAATATCCTCCAGAATAGCAGTTGTGTCCCTTAATTTATTTTTTAGGTTAATATATGGCTAAAGAGAGTGAAAAGGATAATGGTCTTACTGGATGAATTCAAGCTTCAAAATTTCTTGAATAGTGAAAAAAGTAGTAATATTTAAGACTGTTACACCAGTACTAAGTGAACTGTAAGAGATTCCAAGGTAACTTCGTTCAATCTCCCTTTACTGTTAGATACTGACGTTAACAAAAACTGTGTCATGTGAAAGCTCTGTGTTGTATTTAAGCTTCATTTTCTCTCCTCAATGACATCTGTTTTATCACTTTAGGCCAATTCTTTCTAGTCACATAATTTCTTTTCTCGTAGGTAATGTTCGATAAACAATATGGAACAGTAGTGCAAAGTATAATAGGCAAAATTTTATTTTCTTTTTCTTTTTTAACCCTGTCCAGTTTTGTCTAATCCCATAGACCAAACATGCCGGCAAGGTTTTCTAAAGATGCTTTACTGACATTTCTCTTTTTTTCTTGAACTTTTACAGTGGTCCTCTCTGGGGATTTGTTGTAGCTTTTATGCTGTTCAACGTAAAAGGCACGTCATCTTTTGAATTGGAAGCTTTAGTTTGTTTCCTAGCAAGGGAAAAATTATGCTTATATGCTCTGATATTCCTACCCTTTAGTATCTTGTTTCCCAACCCGTTCTCTCTCATAAAATTACGAAAGATTCAGAAGCTGATTGCAGTTTATAACTTGTAGGATCTAATCTCTACTTCTGGATCGCTCTAATTCCAGTCACTGTAAGTTTATCTAGTTGAACATCTTATATTACACCTTTAATATGCGGCATAGGAATATAAAAATCTTTTTATTAGCATACAACTAGGATTTGTGATTGAGTAGTTTTGACATGAAAATGGAAAGGAATTGACAATAAATATGTCAAATATAAAAATAAAAGTATAAAAAGATGCACAGAGAGGGGTATAAGCCAGAGATGGATGGAGAGAGAGTGGACAGCAGCGTGAACATGTAAGCAGTCCTTAAATTTGACAGTTCGACTCCTGCACGTCAAAGATTAAAGAGATAATTGAGACAATTTACGGAAAATGAAAAGCAGGATTTTCTGTTTTGTCATAATATATTTTGGTTGGACTCTTATAAATGTATCCTGCCCACTTATGTAATGGACCTAGATGGTGTGGTGCTTTGATTGAAATGGATTACACTTGCAGGGTTAATTTATAAAAGAAAAGGAAAGAAAGAATATGACGAACTGATTCTGCCGTCAGTGATAGAATAAAATATGGTTTGAGGCTATTAATTAGTGTTCATTGCTTTACACCATAAAAGAAAAGAAAACCAGTGTCTTTGACAAGATTTTTCGACTTTCTTCTCTGATACAGTGTTTTATCTGCAGCTTGTTCTATTTGTGGGTGCAAAACTGCAACATATTATTGCAACCTTGGCACTGGAGAGTGCAGGAATAAGTGGGGGTTTTGCAGGACCAAGGATTAAACCCAGAGATGAGCTGTTTTGGTTTAATAAGCCAGAATTATTATTATCTTTGATACATTTTATCCTTTTCCAGGTTGCCCAGTTTCATTGTAATTCTAATCCTGATTTGTAGGCTTCTTTTTCTTTCAAATCTCTTCGAGGATGCATTGTTACTAACTTTTTCCGTGTTCACTTTGCAGAATGCATTTGAGCTTGCTTCTTTCTTTTGGTTCTGGGTACTCCCTTCCTTCCCGTGAAGTTCTTATGATTGTTTCAGAATTTCATAATAGATACATCAAGGGGTGTTGTTGACATTATCGATTTTTACATTTTTTTCATTTTGAATTTTAAAATCTGGCTTTCCTCAACCTATGAGTTCTCCCAAATACTAATGTGCTGTATGAAAGATCAATGGAGATACATTCTTAACATTAAGGCTAAAAAAAGGTGGATTTTGTCTTCGTCTTCTCGTTTTTTCCCTTCTAGCTGGGGGTGGATTGGTAAGCATCTCATGAATGTGATAGTATCATATATGCAGCTCTGACAAAGGTGTGCTTTTAATGCAGTGGCAGTTCGGGTATAATTCGTGCTTCATAAAGAACCACTTGCTGTTATATCTACGACTAATTGTGGGGTATGCAAAAACTTTAAACTGTACCACGATTTCCTTCCATTTGTCTGCAAAAATAAATTTATGTTGAGTTTGATAATCAATAGCCTGAGACTGCAGTTGATTTTGCATAGGTTTTCGGGACAGTTTTTATGCAGCTATAGCACCTTGCCACTCTATGCACTGGTTACTCAGGTACAACAACAAACCGAGAACATAAAATTAGAAAGCAAATGGATTGTCCATAAGTTTCCTTCTGATAACATTAATGTGGATTGAACCATGCGCAAGAATGAAAAAGATGTTGAAATCTTGTTTATTGTAATTTTTTGAGTTCTCGGTATAGCTGTATTATTCCCAGAAAAGTTTAATCTTTTCCATTTTGTCCATTCTTTTGCCTAGATGGGAACGAACTACAAGGCCGCGCTAATTCCACAAGGGATACGGGAAACAATTCACGGATGGGGAAAGGCAGCTAGGAGAAGGAGAAGACACGGCACTTTCGCAGATGATTCAACCATTCATACAGACACAAGTACAGTATTATCAGTTGAGGAAGATGACCATCAGTTGGTAGATAGTCCTCGAGTAGTCCCTCGAACAGGCTTAGAAATCGAGTTGCCACCACATATTGTCGATATCAGTGGTCATTCCCCAGTTGCTAATGAGACATCGAGTAGGATTGGTACGCCTCTCCTTCGACCATCTGCTAGCATTTCTTCCTCAGTTTCTCCTAGGATTCAGCCAGAAATAATTACAAGATCCTTGACAATGCCCATGAGAAGAGAATAGAAACGAGACTAACAATGATGCCACAAAAAAAGTCGAGCAAAAATCAAATTTCAGTCTCCTGTCAATACTTTTGCAGGCGTTAGTTGTAACATAAAGCAATAGATGAAATAGATAACAACATGTGACTTGTGTTGCCTTAAAAATGTTATAGATGCAAAGGGGAAACTATGAGAGGATAGCATATTGTTGCAGAATTTGTATTGCCATCCATATAATACCACACCTGTTTTTTATTTGCCTCCAAGTTTTATTCATTTTCTGCTCTGTATAAATTGCTAGTACGTGTTTCTTCTCTTTTACGGAAAATGGAAGATATTGCAGTAAATTGGACATGAGTTTTGAAAAGGACCCAGGTATCCGATCACAAATTTATTGAGAATAAAGTTTAGTTTGTCAATCGCTGCGATATGAAAGAAAATTCCATTTTTACACCATGACCAGTCGTGTAAACAATGATCAATACATAAGGTGAAATCTCACTTAACTCGAGTATGTAAATAATAATCTATATATAAAAAGTTTTGTGCTATCCTTTCAAAATGTCCCCTCTTAATCCCTTGTCGAATGTGCTTGACAATCCCCATAATAAGCTCACTTAAAATAATATGGCATCGACGCCTAAAGGCTCAAATGAGCAATTTGACTTGGCCAAGAGTTTAAATGAACGATAGAGATTACTGTTTTTAAACGAACCACTATAAATATCTTGTAAGGCATGTTAAAAGTAAAATCTGACGTCACTTGAATATAAAACTACTAATCAATATAAGAGGGCTCGAGCATTTTCTCTACTTTTAAAAAGAAACCCCAAGACTCACAAATAAACAGGCGAAATACATTTTCTATCAGGAAAAAAAAAACCCACACACATGCTTATCACTAAAGCCATTCTCCATTCTCTCTCCTGTTTCTTATTCAGATCAATTGATCAAATACTCGTTAGATCTAACACATATTACAGATCCAGAATCTGAAGAGAAGGTTACACAACTATATGTTTCTTTTATAAAAATTCTAAAACCTAGTAATACAAGATCAGCCATGGATAATCCACACTATACTTGTTACATAGCAACATCTGGATCCAACCTTCTCTGAATAGCAGCTGCGGCCTGTTGATTCAAACTAGTTAAATAATAGACGGGGGATGAAAATGGACATAACGTTTTTTTTTTTCAAAATCACCCTCACCTCAAAGTTGCCAAGCTTATATTGGTAAGCCATCTCTTCCTTGAGTCGGGCTTGCTCTTTCATTGCTTGAGCCTGCAGGATATTAAGTAAATAAAAGCGATTAATTGGCTTTAATTTTAACACGTGTCTAGAAAATGAGATTTTATTGCTTATGCAGAAGAATACCATTCCACTCTGCATCTCCCGCTTTAAAGCTTCCACTTGTTCTTCCTTTTGCCTTTCACGTTCTCGCATGAGTTCTAGCCTGAGAAGGGAAATGGCCAAAAATTAGAAAAAAGCAGAACTGAAATCAGCAACAAACTAAGTTCTAACACAGTAAAGCAAGTACAAGGGGTGTTTTCATTGATAACTACCCAAGTTCTGTTCTGTTGTTCGGATACCATCCTGGTCAATAAATTATTAGGGAAGCAATATCTTTTGCATATATGGAGATTAGCAGCATCTCAAAGACAATACTGAATATTGGGCGTGCATGGCTGCAGGTTGATGTGGCATTATTGATGCCAAAACAGTAAATGTTTTATCCTCAAAGCTATTGTCTTTAGAGCATCTTGTTTCTTAGAAGTTCAGAAAATGATGGCCGTCGCTTTCATGTTAGTCATGGACATGATAAAGCAAACTAATAAATGCATATTGCCGTTTCATTTGTATTCCACTCTTTCAACAAACCAAATATACATCATACTGAAGATGTCATATTAACTCATGAATGCGTATTTTTGTGCCCAAGTAAAAAATTATGTCTATAGCTCTAGATTTTGGTCTGAAAATGGACTCCAGTTGAAGTTGTCTGAATCAAAGGAACGAAAGAATTCCTAAAGATGAATCTATGAATGCCAAAGTAAATCTACGAATGATAAAGTAAAGCAAGCAAGCACTTGAAGTTCAAAACCAACCTTCGCTGCTCTTCATCGTTAAATACAGTACGTTCTTTGTCGGGGAGTTTCTTGATACCTCTTTTAATTTCCTTCTCAATTTTATGTCGATAATAAGCATCAAGGTCATAATATCTGCAACCATTAATGACAAAGAAATGTGGTAAAGACTCTCGACTTAAACAATCATGAGGCTGAACAAGCACTTAAAAATATCTCTATACTACTACATCATTGTGGTAGCAAGTCATCTCGAAACAGCAAATCTTATTCTCTCAAAGACAAGCCTTTTGCAACAATATTTTCTTATTTCCACATTATAAGTTAGACATAATCACCCAGGTAGAAATGACAGCCTACTTACATGCTTATGTATAACAATCTACCAAACAGAAAATAATATATGCATCTGAAATCTAAGATCAAATCCCCTACCACCCTAAAAAGCTAAATATCAATAGTGATAATAACAATATGAAAAGAAATATGCTAGGAGAAAAGTAGAGGAAACAAGACCAAAGGTGAGTGTTTGGGATTCCTAATTTCTCCTAAAATTATAATGCATTTCTAATGGATCCCACCAAACATTGATTTGGAAGACTCTTGTCAGCCATTTTGATGTTAAATATGGATGAAAATGCCTCAGTAATTAACATTCATTCATTGTGGGCAGTGGGTGTAATTTTTGTGGAACTCTCCTGGGCATATTTGGTAATCCCTTGATCTAAAAGCAACTGCTCTATTGGTATTGAGAACCGTGATGTGCAGACACCAGACAGCATTAAATTAATCACAATATCTTCGAGGCACTGTTTGCTGGGCCTTATTAAACGTGAATTATAATTTTAGGAGAAAATTAGGAACCTCAACCACTCTCGCAAGATGTATGAACGATAATAGCAATATAAACAAGAGTTAATAATGAAAAGACTAACTTCTTAGATGGAAAGGTAGCTGTGTTGTGATCTTCCATGAACCTGAGCATCATATACCATTGAAGTTATAACACAAATAAAGTTAATATCAAAATTATTAACTATATTTCAATTGTTGCATAAAACTGGAAATTAATAATTTATTACTGTTTGAACATTTGCTTCTCTTCCCAATTGGGCAGACTTTCCAGATTCACCTGTTGAAGAAAAACCATCATATTATATTCACGGCAAGAGCAAGTGAGCAACTCTCCAAAATACCTGAGAAAAATGGACAAAGCTGGTTTGCCTCATATTCAATATAAACACCAAGGCAAACTAATTTGTGTGGTAATAGCATCATTTCAGAAAAGAGAAGTGTAGGGAAGCAACTGAAAGAGAATTTTTGACGAAAAAAATAGACAACTTATGTATAGAAATATACTTGACGATTGTCCATCAATCTTCTAAAGAAAGAAAAAGTCAATTAAAAACGGCATACCTGTTTAACTTCTGCTAACCATGCAGTAAACTCAGGCCTTTTATTCCTACAAGAAACCAAGGTAATAAAACAAAAGTGTTTGAGAAGTAGTGCAACATCTATTAGCAGACTGACTTAGAACAAAACAAACAAAAGAGGAATTATCTGCAGACTGCATTCA